>QLPA01000771.1:0-26454 GCA_003313945.1 Lactifluus pinguis
CTCTTATATATGCATATATATATGAGAGAACTCGGAAATGCCATACAAAGTAATGGCCCACTAGCTCAAGTTGTACTAAAGAGGACAGACAATGGCCGTAAACCAAGAACAATAGGACGCGACCCAAACAAGAGAACAATAGAGAAGGGGAACAATAGCAGTGGATGGTTTTGGAAAGAACAATAGTGGTACATCAGTCAGCGAGAAGATCGTGAGTCAGCATGGATGAGTAAGGAATCATAAGGTCCATAACGTATCCTGATTCCGTAACAGGACCACTAGACTGAAAGTTCCCCTAGTGCCAATTCCGCCAAAACAAGGCCACATCCCCTATGCCACCATTGCTCTGGACTTGATCACAGACCTGCCGGAGTCACGGGGATATGACAGCATTCTTACTATTACGGATCACGATTGCAGCAAGGCGGCCTTCTTCATCCCATGCAACAAAACCATTGACAGCGAAGGGATCGCGAAGTGCTATGCGAGAGAGGTCTTTCCCCATTTTGGACCACCCAAACGAGTCATATCCGATCGTGACCCCAGATTTAGCTCCAAATGGACTAGAGAATTATGCAAACAATTGGGAATTGATCAGAACATTAGTACGGCATATCACCCCCAAACAGATGGACAGTCCGAACGCACAAACCAGTGGCTGGAGCAATACCTGCGCATCTACGGAAACTTCCAACAAAATGACTGGGTGGACTGGCTGCCGCTGGCACAATTTGTTCACAATTCGTGGATGAACGAAATGACCAAGCAAACCCCATTCGACCTGCTTTATGGACACAACCCCGCGGTGTGGCACTCAAAGAAAGAAGGGGCGGTACCGGATATCGAGCAGCGCAAGGACTATCTAATTGAAAAACGTAACCAAGCCAGACAATCAATCCAGAGAGCACAAGACTTCCTCCAAAAGAGGAACGTTAAGAAGCGGGGACGTCAAGCGTACAAACCATTCGAAAAAGGGGACCAGGTCTGGCTGGACGGAAAAAACCTGAAAACATCACACCCTTTTGCCAAGTTGGCACCGAAACGTTATGGACCCTTCACGGTGACTCAAGCAATCAGCCCGGTGGTTTTCAAACTAAAACTCCTGGACCAATGGCAGAAGAAACGCATCCACCCCGTTTTCCATGCATCACTCCTTTCACCCTATAAGGAGACGGAGGAGTACGGCATCCCCTTCACAGAACCACCCCCAGACGTAATAGAAGGAGGAGAAGAATACGAAGTGGAACAAGTTCTGGACTCAAAGCGTGTAGGGTGCAACAAAGAACAATCAAAGTACTTCCTAAAGTGGAAAGGCTACCCCCACGCTCACAACACATGGGAACCAGCTGACAACGTACACGCTGATGACTTAGTAACAGAGTTCCACAAAAAGAACCCCACTAAAATGCGAAAGAGTATAATAAGGAGGGCAACAGTCGCAAAGAGACAATGCAACTCCGCTCCCTCCTCCGTGAACTCCCATTTACCTCGCACCTCTTTCACGAGTTCATCCCAGGGCAGCGCATCCACATCACCCACAGACATCGCTGCGAACATAAGTTCTTCTGCCACGAAGCCCTCTGCCCTTACCATCGATAAACGTTTTATGAACGTCTTCCCTACCTCCTTGCCATTTTCCTGGGACAAACTTCGGGAAGCGCACCTCACCCTTGACCTCGGCCGAACTTACGAAGCTAACCGAGCACTCGCCGACTTCTACGATCCAAAAAGAACTAATCGTCAGCCTGGACGACCAGACGTTGTCACCTACGAACAAGTTCGATACGTCTGCCTGGGGATACCACATCACGTCCGAGCTGGAGAAGAGGCCCATTACCAGTGGCCATATGATCCCAATAGATACTACGAAACTGACCTTCGACAGTGTCCTAGCTGTCTTTGCGACTTCCAGTGGAGACAAGCCAACCCCGGAGTCCCCCAGAGAACAAGAGTCTTCACGGACGGACGAGACACGCTGGTCTCCACCCGGATGGCCGACTTTGAACAACCAGAAACCCCAGACGCATCGTGGTTTGAGGAAGACGCAGAGGGAAGGCGCACCATTAACATCTTCCATGCACCTCGAGCACCCACTGTCACTCAGACACAGACGGACGGTGAAGTCACGCATTCTCCCCCTCGCCGCGAAGCAGCGGTTCAGACGGCCTCAGCTAGCACGACAGACGCATCCACTCAAACATGGTCCTTCCCAGAGTTTGGGACCACGGAGTACATGCTGGACAGGAGCTACGGTAATAACAGGGGTCCTCAGCAGAGAGGTGCAGATATGGAGCCACGACAATCAATTGATCTCCACCGCCATGGACTTGATAAGCTGGGACTCGATTCCGGAGGTCCTGAGAGATTCGACCTTCCTAGTTTCCCTGAGGAGGATTACGAACTAGCCAATGCCGCTCGCAGGGAGGGAGGAGCGAAGCACTGTCGGTACCACGCCAAGTTAACCAATCACGCCAGCTGGGAATGTGCCATCCCCCACATCAACTGCATGCCAGGACTGGGAGTCTGTCGGGTCGAGAAGGATCACCAATGGTATGGCGGAGGTTGTCTCCTCGACGGCACTTATGCTAGCATTGCGCGCAAGAGGAAGATGAAAGAATCGGCGGAGGCTTATGCCGCCAGGGAGGCGTCCTCGTCACGACGTAAAACTGACGACTGAGGCAGGTGGAACTGCCTTCTAGAAGGGGGGTATTGTTACGGAATCAGAACATGTTATGGACCTTATGATTCCTTACTCACCCACGCTGACTCACAATCTTCTTGCTGACTGATGTACCACTATTGTTGTTCCAAAACCGTCCATTGTTATTGTTCTCCTTCTCTATTGTTCTCTTGTTTTGGTCGCGTCCTATTGTTCTTGGTTTACGGCCATTGTCTGCCCTCTTTAGTACAACAATTAGCGCACATTGTATAAGTAGGCCTCAGCTGGTAGCTCGTACCCCAGCTTCGGCTTTAACCTGAATCGACTGTTTCACCTCTCCTATCAAAGATACGAATCTCCCCCTTAAGACTCCTTCTCTTTGCTCTATCCCTCTCCTCTGCCCTAACAAGGCTTCGAAGGTTGGCGGGTGTCCTACAACACCCCAGGACTCTGCGCGTCATTACCTTGAGTAACCCTGAGTCCCCAGTCTTGGGAGAGACTGAAACGAATAGAACCCTAGTTGGGACCCGGCCCTAGTCGAGCCGTAACATTCTCATTCAAGAAGATGTTGAAAAGTCCCAGCATGGCCATGACACGGCCAAGAATGACAAGGTCAGTCTTTATTTCCTTGAGTGCTGCACTCAGCTGATTTTGTGCAGTAACCAACGTGGCCCGATCGCGAATGAGTTCCAGTGCATTATCCAAGGTCGTCGGAAGCATCGGGTCATCGGGAATGAGGCCGCGGCGAAGGTCATCCAACATTTTCCGGATGATCGCTTGTGCCATGTCGTCGGGTGGGAGCACGTTCGGTGCGTCCTTCTCCTTGTCACTTTCTTTGTCACTCTGTGCATCCCCTTCTGTAGAGACCTCTTCAGCAACAGTTTGGATGCCAGGCAAGACTTGTGGCGCATTTGCGGGGCTCTGCAGAGACCCCCCCCTCTCTCCCTCGGCAGTGGCGTGCCAGCCTCGTTGTGCATGCGCGGGGCTCTGTCATTCCCCCTCGTCTTCTCGTTCAGCAATCGGGGGACTGTTGTGGACATGTGGTGTAGCTGCGGGGCTATTTGAATGCCCTCCATTCTGTTTTTTGGAGGTTTCTCAGGGACTGGCCAGGACATGCGGTGCAACTGGCATGGCTGCAGCGCCTTGCAATGCCCCGTCCTCTTCTTGTTCAGCGATCACTTGGGGACTGGCTGGGATGGCTCTGGGGCTTTGTAGAGTCTCCCCCTCATTGGAAACTAGTGGGACTTGGGGTGTTGTCCTCAGTTTCATAAATTCCTGCAGGGGGAGAAATCCTTTGGCTGCAAGGTCCTTCCGGGCCTTCTTTCGACAAAACTCGGTCCGTTTTGATTTCCCTGTGTAATGCATCGGCCTTTTTCATGACGCGCATTGACGATTTTCAGCTTCTATTGCAAGCTGCTAAGCTTGCTGAAGGACGGCACTGAAGTGTTCCAGTGCTATTGCCTCAACAATCTCAGCAGAGGATTCACTTGAGGTGTCTCCTATATCACTTTCCGCAGCATCAGGAACAGGTTCTGTAATTGGGAATGGATCTGTGGCATCATGAGCTGTTTGCTTTGGCATCAATATGTGAGCTAGGGTAAGATGTAGTGTGTCCCATACCCTGTACCCTTTCCTCCTGCTCCTGAAACAATTTTGAATATTAGTGTTTACAGGTCCAGTCCTATGGACCTCAAAAAGACCGGCAACCCAACACAACCCAACCGGAAGGGACTGGACTTCCGGTTGCAGTTGCCCTCATTTTGGATCAGTCTGGTTGTCGGTTGCCTCATTTTAACAATTTATGAAAACTGTTCAAAGACCGGTTGCAACTGGTTGCAACTGGTCTTTGAACTATATATAAAAGGTACGATATAAACTATTAAAGTTACATGAATATAAGGTAGGCGTCACGAGGATGCAACACCTTTATGTAAGCATTCTAGGGTTCGAAATACCATCCTCAAGAATTCCTATCTCCTCAATCACAACTCATTTAAACCACATTATAGATCCTGGGATTAATAGTGTAGTCATATGGCTTTGTACCTCAGGCAGTATTTTTTTAAAACTTTATGATTTGAGTGATCCATCACAAATTTATACCTTTTTATTGCAAATGGCTTATTTTTGTTAACTGATCTAATTTAAACAATCTTTGAAAATAATCACGAAACATTTGGCAGTCCCAAAGTCACGTGACCTGCTTACTAATGTGCTAAGATACCGCTGCGAAATGAACCAAAAACTCACCCTAGATGCCCCCCACTGGCCGTGCATACCGTTCTCGAATCAAAAATCTCAAGAAGGGATATTCAATAGTGTTTTGAAGTCCAGTCCAGTCCAGTTTTTGGCCTAAAAACACCGCAACCGCAACCGCAACCGGTTGCAACCGGCACCCAACTTAGAGGGACTGCAACTGGACTGGGTACAACCGGTCCAGGTCGGTCTGGTTGCACCAAAAGACCAGTTTAGACCGGTCTTAACCACTGTTTCTGTCTCTAAACTGAAATTTGTATTATATTAAGTAAAACTAATTAAAAGACACCTGCGAGCAGGTGCTCACAGCAATGACAGGTTGTAAATACAACAAATAAAAATAAAAGACAAAAATGACTCCATCATCTCGTGTTTGTAGTGAGAGTGGGGTCGTTGTGCTGGCCCTGTGTTCATCGTCGTTGTCGTCGTTGTCGTCATCGCTCGCGGTCGCAGTCGCGGTGGTCGTCCCTCACGTTCGCGGTGGTCATCCCTCACGCTCGCGGTGGTCGTCCCTTGCGTTCACCGTTGTTGTCATTGTCGTTGTTGTCGTTGTTGTCATCATCCCTCGCGTTTGCCGTCGTCGTCGCCCCTCATGTTCACCACCGTCGTCGTCCCTCGCGTTAGTCATCGTCATCGTCCCCTGCGGCGTCGTCCCCCGTTTCGTCCCCCGCGTGCGTCGACATCCCTCCACGCTCGTCGTCATGTCCCGGTCGTTCCTCGTTCCTCGTTCGTGGTCGTGCCATTGTTTGACATCGCCCGTTCCACCATCGTGAGTGCCTCCATCCCCCCTATGAGCAGTGGCTCGAGCGCAGGGTGGTGACACTTTGTGACGTGGCACCCGTTGCCACCCTGCAAGCAGAGGCTCGCAGCGGCGGAGTGGGGTAGGTGGAAGGCGTGATTGTCGTAGTCCAGGAACGGGGCGGCGGGGCTCGGGTGTGTGAGCAATGAAAAGTACCTAAATTAGTTCGTTAGATAGTAAAATAAAGAACAAAACTATGAAAAAACATACCCTAGGGCCCAAACGACATTAGGTTGTCGTTTGGGCCGCCTACTTGTCGTTTTTGGTGGACGCGGTGAATGTTGGTGTCGGTGGTGTCGTGGGAATCTATCTGGGAAGGCGTTACCACTTTGGTTTTCGGGAGCACAAACATGACCACATGGTCCGTGCGCTGCCACAGGGTTATATAAACACCCACCAGATGAATACTTTCATCACTGTGGCCCGTTCCACTTTCTGTAAATATACGAGTAGTATAATTACTACCTAAATACTTATATTAGTTATTATTTTTTATCTATATTCATGTAACCTTAATACTATATAGAGTACCTTTTATATATAGTTCAAAGACCGGTTGCAACCAGTTGCAACCGGTCTTTGAACGGTTTTCATATATTGTCAAAATGAGGCAACCGGCAACCAGACTGATCCAAAATGAGGGCAACTGCAACCGGAAGTCCAGTCCCTTCCGGTTGGGTTGTGTTGGGTTGCCGGTCTTTTTGAGGTCCATAGGACTGGACCTGTAAACACTAACTGCTCCTGCCCATCATTAAGAGGCTTGGACCGACACGAGGCGGATGTGATGAATTCGAGGGCACATACACGTTGGCGTATCCTTCTGTTCAAGTTGAACATACTCAGCACAGCACACGTAAACATATCCACTTTGGGCCGTAAACATCTTTCCGCTCGCATATCTCCGACTTTTCTCAACACTTTCCCACCCTGTCTGCTTGCTCGACCGCGCCCACTCGCTCTCTGGACAGCTGCAAAACGCGAGCAGCCACCCATTCGAGGAGACAGAGCACCAGGCTGTCGCACTCAGGAGCTCGAGCCAGCGAGCACGCTTGCCCGGAGGCCCTCTGCCCCTGCTCCCCCTCGGATCCCAGCCGCAGGTCTCGTGCGGAGATGACTCCAGATTAGCCCTATTTGTGTTTAAGTAGTTCTTTCCTAAGATCGACGGAGCCCGTGGCTATCTTGATTTGTATTTCCGTGCCAGTAGATTGGTCTAATCACACCGGTGCAGTGTGAGAAGCTAGGAGGCCTCAAGGCAATTGGGTTCTTCTATGCTCGATGTTTCTTTGGTTCTGACAGGGTGAATGGGATGAATCGATATAGATCATGGGAACCAAATCAGTCAACGCCACCGCTCAAGCGCTCAAGCTCAAGCACTGACGTTTGTCATAAATCATCCACGCCTGCACCTACAAAGTTACATAACTTCTGCGATCAATCAGAGTCATGAGACCATGACCACCGTGCTTCTCTTCAGGCACCAAAACTACAAACGGAGCGTTTCCCATCACAGGTCTCTCAGTGAGCGGCCTAGGTGCAGCTATTTACTTCAATCCATGATTAGGATGCCAAATTGATGCTCTTTAGTCCACGGACACTTCCAGGCCCTGTCGGAGATTAACAATCGTTCAAGACCTCACTTGGTAAACCTAACCCTAGCGAAACTTCCTCCCGCTGGACCCGCCTACATGTCGCTTCAATCCATCACTTTGTCTTTACCACTGCCGATGCCCGATGAACTTGAGATGAGAATCATGTGGATGTTGATATGCAGCGTGGGTTGGATCCACTCGCAACACGAAACTGTGCCCTCCTCCCGCCAACATTCACCGCCCAATTCCGCCGCCCCTTCACTATCGGGGACTCCTACAACCTTACCTACCGCTCGGGCATGCTCCAATTTTGAAATAAATCTTTTCGAGCGAGTACATCGATCGGACATCATCTTTCAATGGTGGGTCATCCAGTTGAGGTGGATGTATGCAAGGGACATGATTTGTAAGCCATGTCTACCAGTAACAGGCATGCTGTCATACTGGATCTGCGTGATTCAACAAGAGAATCTACATATTAATTACAACCCACCTGATAATAAAGACATCCAAACGCACAGATGTCTGACATTTGGGTTCTAGCTCAATCATCAGCTGAAGGGTCTTCGCAGTCCTTGAGGCGTCCAAACAACCCGGGGGCTGCGAAGTGCATATGTTTTGCTCCCGATCGCGTATTTATTGCATCTGAGAGTCAGGGTTTACCCAAAATCTGCGATTTGAACATGAAGATTAGCATTGAGGACGATCTCCTAAAGAAAATGGTCACCATCCACGTTTCCAGGTAGATTATCGCCATCCATTACCTTGCTTGTCCTTCCTTTTTGAGTAATCCACTTCGGTTTTCGTCGAATCACCTTCCTTTTCTGCGACTTAGAAAACATTTGTTGCTTGTAATGAGTATGTTATGCTCCGGTCCACTGTCATGCTTCCAGGCCCTTGGGAGGCTCTCAGTCTCTGCTCCAGCTTTCGCTTCATTTCTAATTCTCGTTCTCGTTCTCGCGCCCGCTACCTGCTCTCAAGAATTCCTTTTCTTTTTTCTTTTTCACCCTTTCTTTTTTCAGGCTATTTTGTCTCAGCATAGGCACCGATTTACATCCTAGTCTGCCACTCAATCTTTGCTCCAGCTTACACTTTTGCATGTGTTTTCTCTGCCCGCTACACTTCATTTGATTCTGCCAATGCCTCTGCCACTTCGCGGACAGTGCTTCCCTACCACATGTGGTCATGTGTGTTACCCCGGTGTCCATCCCACTCCTTTGCTCAATGGTCTCTTGCCCATTGGTACACTTTGTAACAAGCTTTGCTGTACTTAATCCCTCAGTCTAGTCTCTCCATCAAAGGAGATACCTTTTTTTTTCCTTTAATTACCATCATCCCATCAATTCAATTGAAAGCTAGCATGTCACTTCCCTCTGGCTGGATGTGTCGCCTCCTCAACCTCAACTTCCGCCGCCCCCTCCAGGAGGACGCTGACGAGTCAGGGGGCGACAACGAAGACCATCCGCCTGTGTGATCCTCTCGGGAAAACCTTATCTCAAAACATTCGTCTCCACAGGTTGCTCCGTGAGGACGCGCGAGGCAAGCAGCGCTGAAAATTACTACCGAATCTCCCGACTCTTCCCCCATACGGCTGCCCCATTTCTCCCCCCCGACACCGACTCGTGCGCACGAATTCTGCAGGCTCGAGTGACAGGGTCACGTTGAAGAGGCGAGGTTGCGCGAGGCTCGCTGGGTGCACCGCAGTCTTCAAATGAATAGCGCAGAGTCGAGCCCAGAAATGGACGAGCCCAGAATTGCTGCGTATCTATTGCAACAGCAAGAGCGGCACTCCTTGAATGCAACTCCAGCAGAGGACCAGTAGGATGTTAATGGGCTCGAACAACACGGAGAACAGGACGAAGGGGATGGTCGCAAGGAAGGCATAGACCCCTCAATCTCACCTAGGGCAGAAGACGGGCTCACAGACTCGGATTCTAGTCAGTTCCAAAGGAGCAGACTGGCAGATGAGGACGATGTCGCGGCCGGCTCAACTATGAAGCCTTGGTACGACCCGGGAACACTTGTTGATTCACAGGGAGAGCAACCTCTTAGTCCACTCCTCAGTCCACCTAGCCGTCCACACAGCGAAGACTCTGCAATAATGGTGGACACAGAACTCTTCGATGCCTTGTCCGGACTCGGTAATGAGGACGTAAATGAGGCTGGGGAAGTGGAAAAGCACATAGACGCCAGTAGAACAGAACAGTAATTTTGATCCCGTTCAGAAACTGGAACGGGAGCATACAAACCAAGCGGACTCGTCTCTGCCTAGCTCACCCTTGGCTACGTCGCTTCTCCCTGACGCGGAGTGGACAAATAGTGACGACGAACTCTTGCTTGATGGCAATCTGACTGGGCACAAGGAGCTAGTTCGGCGGAAAGGGCTTAGTTCTGTGAAGTTTCGCACCGCGCACTTGTACAGCCTGCTGTTTGATGCCTGAAGCTTCGTTGGAGGTTGTCACAGGAACGTGACATAACGTCGTGACGGTCACTGGTGACTATCACTTTTCCTTTCTTGATTACATGACTCATTCGATACGTTGGACGATTCCTTCTCCTTCCGTATGATTCTACCACATTCCGTCTCTTTCTGTCGTTTTCTCCACATACACAGGATATCCCTGAACATTCTAGTACCTTCTGTAAGATACGTATATAAACCTATCGCATTCCTAAGACGAGCCTTAAGCTCGTTCTCCTGTAGAATCTGGTGTTCTACTTAGCGTCTTCAACAGAGCTACTTTTCCCTTCTCATCTACGTGTGGACTGTTCCATCCCTCAAAGGAACTTCAGAAGACTTGTGCACAGCGGCACCAAGTCTTACCTCTACTCCCCTTTGGACCTCTGCGTCTCAAAGACAGTTGGTGCTTCGCCACTCAACTTGGAACCAGACGATTGAACGCCACGGTGACCAGACCGTGACAGAGGTTGTTTTTCTTTATCATTAGTTGTATAGTATAGTTCCTCCGAATCAGATTGGATGTGAGAGGGAGGGAAGTCCGAGTCACTCATCTCGTGTCAAATAGGAATGGCTCTCCGCCATCAAATTTCGCCAAGAATGTCTATGGGATATCGTATCAATCATCAGTGATTGATAATGGGCTTTTGTCCATAGGTGATGCTCGGACAGTCACTCGCTCAACTGGCGAATCTCCGGTGCCAGGGGTTCCATACCCATTGCAAGTTTCGGCGTTTCACAGAGCTGGCTGTGGGGATCCCGATACGGAAGCGCATGGTGAGACGAGTGGGCTGATGCTACCCGTACGGTCTGCACGACAATCACGCATAAGCGAGCTCAATGACGATTCGACCTTGAAATGATTCTCCAACCAACTCTCTGCCACCCTGAGAAGGTGCGGTTCCGGCGCCCAAAGACAGGGGTTGGGCGAAGCCACTACGAGTCGATGATCGACATCTGGTTTCCGATGCTTGCGATGCGATCTGCAACACGACGATCTGCATCCCCGACTTTTCACTTGTCCACGGCCTGGGATGACTGGGGATATGATCGCGAACGCGAAGGAAGCAACAACCCACATTGCGACAAGCCAACTTAAGAATTTCCTTCTTGATCAGCTGTACGCCCACGTCCTCGGGGTTGATTTCCCTCCCCGGAATTGAAGGATCTTGGTAGGAAGAGATGAGTAACTGCCTGTACAACATGAGAAGTAGATGATAGACAGACATCACATCAGCCGCGTCCTTCGTCAGTTGGATGAGCCGAGAGTGGTCGAGAAATAGCATTTCTGGGTAATCCGGGCGGGAGCTGTGTGACAACGTTTGGATGAGCTGATGAGAGGAGAACGTAGTCGGGGATGTCAAAGGCACTGGAGACGGGGGGTTGAAGATCAGGTGCACCAGACCTTCAATGACGGAAAAGATAACCCGTGTCCGCTTTCCGAGCATCTTGAAGGGGAGCGGTCGATCGGGAAGGGCGAGTTTGTAGTCGCTATCGGATAGCCTCAGGCTCCGACAAGCGGACGTTAGCCACTGCTCAGTGATTCTAGGTGGGGCCTGGCTGCCATTCGGACGGTCACCAAAAGTCTGCATCTCAAAGCCAGGGGAGTTGTGGATAATGAGCGGCCGATAGGTCTGCATTTGGTGGTTCGCGATACCCTGCTGAACATGTGAGAAACATGGGGCGATGGAAAAAAAAGTGGGAACAGGTTCGTATGAGTTTCATGAGCTTGAGTAGCTCGAAGCACTCTCCAATTGCACGGACAGCATGAGCCTTGCCACCCTCACCACCAGGTGCACATGTCTTTGCGAGCTGAACCGTGGCATCAGCCGCCTGATCACGCATAGGCGCACAGTGGACTTTCAAGATTTGACCTATCACCTCGAATGCACCGGAAGGACCAAAAAGTCCATGCCTCATTATCGCGTTTTAAACACACTCCTTCATGTCAACAATTCAAGTTGTGCAGTCTGGCGGCGTAGTTTCGCTGACGCGGGCTGCGGGACGACATTTGATTTAGGCAGCGACTGATGTGTTTGAAACCCCCGACCGTGTGCCTTTCGCATCCCCGCGGGCGGCAGGCGACAGCGACAGTGTCGGAAACAGCAAGTATGAGGGTGAGACAATAAGTCGAGAGAAGTAAGGTGTACAAAAAAAAGGGACCAACGCACCTGGAGGCACTCAGACAGGAAGCATCTCTGGAACACCCTTGCGTCCCTCCCCGTCAAAACAAGCAGATTCAACGAGATTGGCGATGCGGAATCGCACTGTTTCCTAGTCATACCGCAGTGTCGACAACGTCTCAGCGGTTCCGTCGTTCGCGCACGCAAAAAGTAACAGGCTGTGCTTGCAACGCGGCGTTCTGCTACTGCAGGAATGTTTCTTCCACGCCCTGCTGCGTGAGCGCTTCTATGAGCGATGCGTATACTGTACCCCCTTCAAGCAAGGTTTAGGCCAACAACAACCATAAAGTGAACGGCAGTCACGTGGGCTGATCGAGAGCTTGGTGCCGCAACGCCGCAGCGGGAGACTAATCTGTAAGAATTTCCTGGCACGCTACCCTCTACTCAAACCACTTTCGCTCCAAAAATTATCGAGACAAAGGGCTAGCGCCACGGGTGAGGACTATCTGCCGTTGCTGGGCTACTCTGTAACCAACGATTGGCGTTCAAGGTTGTGATCACTCCGTTGAACCATGAACCAGATTGCTGTATCACAACGTATCGTATCCGTTGCGAGTCCCTATGGCCTGGTATCATGCCTCCTCCCAACAGCACGCCCATCAATCATTTCCAACTCACTACTTGTGCCACGAGGTTACGATTCCGTCCTTGACCGGATGAAACCGCGCATTGACGAGGACCCTCACAGCTCACACTGATGATTATCTTAAAGTACCACAGAAGCTCACGACGCCCGCGTGAATGCAACGGGCACATTCTCCTCTGAAATTCTTTCCTCGCCTTGTCACAAAACAATCCCGGTACTTTGAAAAAAATTTCGTAATGCCCGTACTCATTATTTCTTCTCCAGAATCCAACTACCAGAGTGAATAGACAGCTGAAGCTCGCAAAATGTTCGATAGGCAGGAGTAGTAGGAGCTGGTATTCTCCGTGCCGGACGATTTCGCGAAGGAGCAGACGTTTTACCCAGGTGACGGTGGTGTGTGATCTACTAGAGTGAGCATCCGCAAGTAACGGTTAGCGGCAAACCGTTTGTCTCACGACGATCTCCCTGGCCAGGCTAGCGTTGGATTATATGCGGGTGTATTGAAGACGGGGATGCGAAGGTGCATGAATGCTGAGCATGATGCACATTTTGATGCATATACGAGTAAGTCTCCCGAGTTCGAGTTCTGAGTACGGGAACCGAGTGCTGATGAGGCACAGACCCGAACTTGACGGGGCTACGACCGAATAATGCAACTTGACGCGAACTAAGCATAGAAGCTATCACTGTTTAATACGCATACATGATCGATGATCGCTTCTTATACAGTACAGGCTACTGATGAGTCAATATCAAGGGAGTGGATAGAACGTGATGTGCGCAGAGGAACATAGATGAGTCTTTTTACTATTAACCCGGCCTAACATCCACACTGCCAGCAGCGCCATTGGATCGCTATTTGCAACGAAACGCCACTAAGAAGTCGCAAGAATACGCCGATAAGTTGGGCTTAAAGCAACACTCCCTTCAACCTATTACGATGCAATTAGTGGGAGAGTTGGGGTTACTGTTGAGCGAATTTGGGGTACTCACAGATCATGAACAAAGTCGCTAACACTGCCAATGCGGAACTTAATGCGGACCTCCCTTGGCTGGCCCGCTATAGTAACGAGAATGAGAGCGTCGAACTTTCCACCCCCCGCAATGGCATTATACGAGCCATTGAGTGTGATGCGAGTGATGTCCAGAGCGCTGGTGATCGCTCTCACCATCTCCTCGGTGATTTTGATTAGGCCGTCGATACCGTGCTCCGCAATCTTGAGTGATTCTGTAGCTATATCAAGTACGTGAGTCGAGGCCTTAGCTACGCTAATAGCGGCAGTCGCGGCTTGATATCCAACCCATTCGGCAGCATTTTCGAGGTCGTCCAGGATCGATACCAGGATCGCCAACCCCTTTGGAACTTGAAGCTGTCCGGTTTACTACATCGAGATGCAGGGAGTGAGATGGCACAAGAATGGTGGTGGGTGTCTCCCAGACAGCTTGCAGAGCATCGATGGCGTCGCCGCCGCTGTATGTAGAAGTCCGCGTTAGGTGGTGTAGATAGATTGGCCCGGAGACGCACGCGACCGACTCCGAGTCGGACACCTCCGCAGGGCAGACCAATACTTATCCCCCTTCATACTTTTCGGCACCAAAGAAGGCCTTTGCCAAATTTATCGAAGATTCACAAGCCTGTATCACACGGAGACAGGACGCACCCCCCGAGGACCACGGCTAGTCTCATCGGGCACTCGCCCAAGCCCCACGCACACCCCCCGGGCCCTCGCCCAATTTCCACATTAAGTACACGCTACATACACCTTCATACCTAGATTGTTGTTCTTTATGGTGACAGTCGAGAGCGTCTTTGTTGGCAGTAAACATATTGCGCTTTATAAATGCGGATTTAAAATTAAAAAAAAAAAGAACGTTCTGATGCGGTAAGTAGGCACAATTGGGACTGTCGGCATCTCGAACGAAGCTTGCTTTTCAATGCACGGGTGCTCCACGCCACCTATGTCATGCCCCATATATCCAGGGTCGCCAGTAACATCCCACCCATACTCGGTAACTGAACGTACTGAACTGCCGCCCATGGGCGGCTCCAGTACGGAAAATCCAAAATGGGATTTGCGAAGGCCGCCGGCGAGTCGGGGTAACGGATGTGCGTGGAGAGATGCTATGCACGGTCTTTGGACGCGCAAGGCTGCTGGAAAAGAAGGCGTGCTGGTATACTTGGATTACAAAGGGACCCGTTAATTTGTATCCGGGCGTTCCTACCCTTCTCGGTATAGATGCAGGACTGGAGGCGAAATGACGTAACGTGAGCACGCACGCGAATGCGTTCGGTGCTAGGAAATGTGCCTTGGATGCCGAAACCATCTTTGTTGGCAAAGGCGTAAAGTCCCCACCATCCTCTAACCTACTGCCGAGTTTGGACAGTTGGAGGAATGTTTCTCGGAAATAACACATCAACAACGGAAAACCAAGTAAAGTAGCGAACTGAACGGGGGCGAAGAGAATGGTCGAGAATGTAAGTACAAGTCGTCGTGGGAGTGAAAGGAGAGCATCGTAAAAACAAGGGGAAAGCAGTCGAGACAAAGACGAGAAAGTAAGTACGAGAGACGGGAATTGCCAGACCGGGCGGACCATGGAAGGCGCAAGGCGTAGTCGCATCGTGGCCAAGGCGTAGTTGCATCGTGGCCGAGGGCGATCGTCGATAAGACAGGATCGCAGCGAGTCAGGGAATCTCAGAAATCAGACAGTATTTGGCGAGGACAAGGAGATCGAAGGGATCGCGAGAACGAGCGAGAAATCCGTACAAGTACAAGCTTCAAGGCCAGCCCCATGGCTAGGTCTACTTCTTCTGTTTCTTCTTCGGAGCTGCGGCCTCGATAATATCTAGCTCAAGGAATCTGTAGATAACTTTTTTATCCAGGGACGCTTCTGGCCTCAATGCTGGGTGACGATGGAGCGGTTGGAATAAAGTCTTGTACTCGACAAAATGGGTTTTCTAGTGAACACAAGATTCAGTTAGGAGCAACCTTCAATCTTGACAACATACCGTAGATTCAGCTTTAAAACTGATGGAATATTCTAACTCCGGAACCAGCCACAGATAGCCGGTGGTGGGTCCCCATACGAGCTCCTGAGGCACAGTAACACTTTTTTTCGTACCATCTGGTTGGAGGACCTCCACTTTGCCCGAGGTACCCGAAACTTCCGTTTTGAGGTTACCGTTATATCCCGGAACCAAATCTAATTTCGATGCGTCCTCGTGGAAGGCTTTAATCGCAGACTCCGCCCTAGCATATTTATTTTTCAGCAGCGCTACAAGACCGAAACAATTGTCTTACCGCATCATGTTTGTGTTGGTTTCTTGAGTGCCGAACATCTTGGGGGGGTACGCTCGGTCGATAACGGATTTCAGAAGTGTTGAAACAACTCACGAGATTGGTTTTCACGTCCGGGTTCCGATTTGTGGCTCCTCCGAGTGCCCAGAGGGAATGAGCAGACCTATGAAGCCACTGCGATGCATCGGATAAGGATTTACGCCATTGCCCATTGAACCATGCCTACCTCCGCTACGACTTCGTTCTTGTTGCTTTTACTGAGTTTCCATCCAAGATCACCCAGCGCCCACTGGAAAAACATCAGAAGATAATTCGAGTGTCGACGTTGAACATACTTTGTTCGCACTCTGATATCCCATTATCGTCGAAGTGTCCTTGCGCTCCAATTGCTTCCGAACTCCGAGTCCTTCCGAGTCCGCGCTTTTGAAGGAAATCTTGGTGACTGTAACCGGCTCGCGAGCAGGCGGATTAGAAAGTTCTTTCATTATTTCGTTGTTTGCCTCTTTAACTTTGTCTAACGGCGGAAACGCATGGTTCCAATCCGTCCGACTGCCGACCTCCGGTTCGATCTGTGCGTCCACGAGACGAATGAGGTCGGCAGGAGATATCAGAGTGCGAAAGTGGCCAAATGGGTTGGTAGAGTAAACGACTAGTTCTTTGTCGTCATTTTTTTTATCGGCGGCACTCTTGGACAGGGTCGATACTGTGAAAGAATCTGGCCAAGTATGAGTATTCTTCCCTTGCGCTTCGCTGAGCACGATACTGAAAAGGTCCTGCAATTCGGTTTCGTCGATCCAGTCAACAAGAGGGGAGAATATGATATGCACAGGAGGGCTGAAGGGGGTGATGGGACCTTGATAGTAGCGAAAGTTGAAATCGCGGACTCCAGACGTCGTGTATCCTTTGCTGAAAGTGAACGCGGATTTGGCAAAAGCCTTCCAAATTTCCCTGTAGTCGTCGTAGACAAATGGCGGCAGGGAGGAGGTCGGGTCATTTCTCCATTTTTCAATGTGATGCTTCAAGAGTTTCATGGAGGGCGTAGCTACAATACTTGAGAATACTGTAGGGGGACGGCCCTCCGGAAGGGGATCGTCGACGCCAAGTCGGTTCCATAGCTTGCATGTGGGTTTGTCAAGTTTGAAGTCTCCTTTCCAGGTGGCTTTTTTTTCCTTGGAGCCGTAGCGTTCTTCTAAGTCCTCGGATTTGATAAACTTTTTTACCTGAAATGCGATATAAGACACATGTAGTAAAAGCGAGGGTGGGTATACACACTGAATCCCCGAGCCAGACGAAACGAGACGCTTCAGTCTTGTCTGCGTCCAAATGTACCGCGATCCAGGTTGCGATCTTAAGATTTTCATCTCCGGTGATGGTCAAGAAATTTCCAGAGAGTTCGAATCCAGGGTATGTATCGCTTGGTGGCATCGTGAGATGGGAGCGACTTTGGGGTCGAATATTGAAGATCTGGGGGTGACTCGAAGTTATATAACCTAGAGCGGGAGCGGCGCACCGTATGACCGCTCCTGCCCATCATTAAGGGGCTTGGATCGACACGAGGCGGATGTGATGAATTCGAGGGCACATACACGTTGGCGTATCCTTCTGTTGAACATACGTAAACATATCCACTTTGGGCCATAAACATCTTATCTCCACTTTCCGCTCGCATATCTCCGACTTTTTCTCAACACTTTCCCACCCTGTCTGCTCGCTCGACCACGCCCACTCGCTCTCTGAACCAGCCGCAAAACGCGAGCAGCCACCCATTCGAGGAGACAGAGCACCAGGCTGACGCAATCAAGAGCTCGAGCTAGCGAGCACGCTTGCCCGGAGGCCCTGCCCCCGCTCCCCCTCGGATCCCAGCCGCAGGCCTCGTGCGGAAATAACTCCAGATTAGCCCTATTTGTGTTTAAATAGTTCTTTCCTAAGATCGACGGAGCCCGTGGCTATCTTGATTTGTATTTCCGTTCCGGTAGATCACACCGGTGCGGTGTGAGAAGCCAGGAAGCCTCAAGGCAATTGGGTTCTTCTATCCCTCGATGTTTCTTTGGTTCTGACAGGTGAATCGATATAGATTATGAGAGCTAAGTCGATATACTAACCCTCCCCCCCTACCGGGTCACCCCCCCTTCCGGGTCAGTCACGCCCCTGTCACACACCATATTTCAGACTCTGATTGGCTGTTGTGAGCGCTAAGCATACAATTTTGGAAATATTGTAAACTCCGACACAGCAGGCGTGACAAATACCCTATCTTTTATTTCACCACACACTGCGATTTCTACCAAAAAAAATTATGGAACATGATGACACATGGCACTAGATACTGTAGGTGAAATTTTGTGGTGATTGAGGAAGAAATAGGCGAGAAATTTGGAGTGACCTGGAAGGGGGGGTGACCCGGTAGGGGGGGAGGGTTAGTAACCAAAGTAGTCAATGCCGCTCAAGCGCCCAAGCACTGACGTTTGTGGTAAATCATCCACGCCTGGACCTACAAAGGGTTATATAACTTCTGCGATCGGTCATGAGACCATGACCACCGTGCTTCTCTTCAGGCACACAAAACTACATACGGAACCTTTCTCGTCACGGTTTTCAATCCATGATTAGGATGCCAAATTGATGTTCTTTAGTCCGTGGACGCTTCCGGGCCCTGTCGGAGATTAACAAGTTCAAGACCTCGCTTGGTAAACCTAACCCTAGCGAAACTTCCTCCCGCTACCCCCACATACGCAACCCGTCATATCGCTTCAATCCATCACTTTGTCTTTACCACTGCCGATGCCCGATGAACTTGAGATGAGAATCATGTGGATGTGGATATGCAGCGTGGGTTGGCAACACGAAACTGTGCCCTCCTCCCGCCAACATTCACCGCCCAATTCCGCTGCCCTTCACTCCTACAACCTCACCTACCGCTTGGGCATGCTCCAATCTTGAAATAAATCTTTTCGAGTGAGTACATCGATTGGACATCATCTTTCAATTTCAGCGATATCTTTTATTACTGGTCGTTCTGACGGCGGCAACTCCCATGCTTCATCTTTCAATGGTGGGTCATCCAGTCGAGGCGGATGCAAATTGCATAGAGATTTCACTTGTTCTTCCACACATTTAGGTACAAGTCAAGGAAAGAAAAAAATTCCTTCCCTGTTACAGTCATTGGGGACCCTCAATTTTAGAGTCTGTTTTTTGCTTGATAGTTGCTCTCAATATCCATGGGTGTGGACGATGATAGTAGTAGAGATGGGTGATGGTCAGACAGTCGCTCACTCAACTGGCAAATCTCTGGTGCCAGGGGTTCCATACCTGTTGCAAGTTTTGTGGAGCCAGCTGTGGGGATCCCGATACGGAAGCGCATGGTGAGACGAGTGGGCTGATGCTGCCCATACAGTCTGCATGACGATCTCAAGGATAGCATCTCACAGTCGATCACGCATAAGCGAGCTCGATGGCAATTTGACCTTGAAATGATTCTCTGACCAGCCCCCTGCCACCCCAAGAAGGTGCGGTTCCGGCACTCAAAGACAGGGGTTGGGTGAAGCCACTATGAGAGTTGATGATCAACGATCAACGTCTGGTTTCCGATGCTTGATCTGCATCCCCGACTTCCACTTCCCACGTTTCAGCCTGTGATGACTGGGGATCTGATTGCGAACGCAAAGGAAGCAACAACCCACATTGCGCGACAAGCCAACTCAAGAATTTCCTTCTTGATTAGTTGTCCTCGGGGTTGATTTCCTTCCCCGGAATTGAAGGATCTTGGTAGGAAGAGATGAGTAACTGCCTGTACAACATGAGAAGTAGATGATAAACAGACATCACATCGGCCGCGTTCTTCGTCAGTTGGATGGATGAGCCGAAAGTGGTTGAGAATAGCGTTTCTGGGTAATCCGGGCAGGAGCTGTGTGACAATGCTTGGATGAGCTGATGAGACGGGGACGTAGTCATGGCGATGGGGGATGTCAAAGGCACGGAGACAGGGGGTTGAAGATCAGGTGCACTAGACCTTCAATGACGGAAAGGATAACCCATGTCCGCTTTCCGAGCATCTTGAAGGGGAGTAGTCTGTCGGGAAGGGCAAGTTTGTAGTCACTATCGGATAGCCTCTGACGAGCGGACGTTAGCCACTGCTCAGTGATTCTGAGCGGGGCCTGGCCACCATTTGGACGGCCCCAAAAAGTCCGCAACTCAAAGCCAGGGGAGTTGTGGATAATGAGCGGCCGATAGGTCTGCATTTGGTGGTTCGTGATATCCCGCTGAACATGTGAGAAACATGGGGCGATGAAAATCTCATTGGATCTGCTTGTTTTGACAGGGAGGGACGCAAGGGTGTTTCAGAGATGCTTCTTGTCTGAGTGCCTCCAGGTGCGTTACCCTCCCTTTTTTTTGTGCAAGTTGACCACCTTACTTCTCTCGACTTATTGTCTCACCCTGATCCTTGCTGTTTCCGACACTGTCGCCATCGCCTGCAGCCCGTGGGGATACAAAAGGCACACGGTTGGGCATTTCAAACACATCGGTCATCGCCTAAATCAAATGTCGTCTTGCGTCAGCGAAACTACGCAGCCAGACTGCGCAACTTGAATTGTTGACACAGGGGGGGGGGGGGGGNNNNGGGGGGGTGTTAATAACGTGATAAGGAGGCATGGACTTTTTGGTCCTTCCAGTGCGTTCGAGGTGATAGGTCAAATCTTGAAAGCCCACTGTGTGCCTATGTGTGATCAGGCAGTTGCCGCAGTTGATGCCATGGTTCAGCTCGCAAAGACATGTGCACCTGGTGGTGAGGGTGGCAAGGTAACAGGCTGTGCTTGCAACGCGGAGTTCTGCTACTGCAGGAATGTCTCTTCTACGCCCTGCTGCGTGAGCGCTTCTATGAGCGATGCGCATACTGTACCCCCTTCAAGCAAGGTTTAGGCGAACAACAACATAAGGTGAACGGCAGTCACGTGGGCTGATTGAGAGCTTGGTGCCGCAACGCCGCAGCGAGAGAATAATCTGTAAGAATTTCCTGGCACACTACCCTCTACTCAAATCACTTTCGCTCCAAAAATTATCGAGACAAAGGGTTAGCGCCACAGGTGAGGACTATTTTGCTAGGCTACTCTGTAACCAACAATTGGCGTCCAAGGTTGTGATCACTCCGTTGAACCATGAACTAGATTGTGTAATGAATGGGCTCAAGAGGGTGTGTCCGCGATGAAGCGAGTTTGCCGTCCGAACGTGCAACCATGGAGGCTGATGCTGATTGGGCGAAATAGACTGGAACAGGAAGTACCGTATGTCCCCAAGGGATCGAGAGGCAAGAGGGGAAAAGAGGAGGAAAGAAAGGTGAGCGGCGGCAAGGGAAGAAGGACGCGGTAGGAGCCCGTTTTAAGACGAGATTGAAACAAACGAAATAGCGGTAGAGGTAGAATCAGACGAGAATTGAAGTGAGAAAAGTAAGAGAGACTTGATGCAGACGAGATTTCAAGAACAAGTAGTAAGCAGCGAATTTTCGCTGGCTCTTCTGTACATCCGAGACTTTATTTAAACTACATCAGAGCCGGTAGTCTAAAGAGGAAACGCATCAACAACGGGAAACCAGGTAAAGTAGTGAACGGACAGGGGCGAAGAGAATAGTCGAAAATGTAAGTATAAGTCGTCGTGGGAGTGACAGGAAAGGGGGAGAGCCATCGTAAAAACAAGGGGAAAGCAGCTGAGACAAAGACGAGAAAGTAAGCACGAGAGACGAAATTGCCAGACTGAGCGAAGAATGGAAGGCGCGAGGCGTACTAGTATGAAAATGGGAGACACAGAAATACGAGACAACTCAGTGTAGTCGCATCGTGGCCAAGGCGTAGTTGCATCGTGGCCGATGGCGATCATGGCCCATTATCATCGATAAGACAGGGTCGCAGCGAGTCGGGGAATCTCAGAAATCAGACAGAGCTTGGCGAGGACAAGGAGATTGAAGGGATTGCGAGAACGAGCGAGAAATGCATATAAGTACAAGCTTCAAGGCCATCCCCATGGCTAGGTTGACTTCTTCAGTCTCTTCTTCGGAGATGCGGCCTCGGTAGCATCTAGATCAAGGAAGTAGCAGATAAGTTCTTTATCCAGGGACTCTTCTGGCCTCAATGGGCAGTAGTGATCGACACGGGTAACCCGGGGTAACAACAACCTGTACCCTTACCCCTACCCGCACTTACCCGTACCCCCAGGCAGGGGTACGGGTTTACCCATATTTTGCCACGGGTAAAGTAAATACCCCTACCCACAGGGTAAGGGGTACAGGTTTTGTACTTAAGATTATTTCTCAGGTTTTAGAATAAAATTAATTAATTATTTCTGGTAAAAATTTCTCACACTTAATCACATAATCAACTCACAGGCTATCTTCTGGCAATTGCACACCGCGGGATTTGAACTCTCGACCAGTGCACACGAAAAAAAGGTAAGTGTTACTTTTACCATTACACCACACAGACTCAATTTATTTTTTCTCAAAACTTATGTTAAACAGCATTTTGGCTTAGTCCGTGCCACATCACTCATGAGTGTTTGACTCTCGCTTTGACTCTCACGCATGGCTTCCCTTCCGGGAACTTCCTCCCTTGTCTGCGCCATCGCCTCTGTCATCACCTTCCTGATTCTCGTGTTCCTTCTATTGCCTTCATTGTGCGCTCTGTCATCGCATTGCAGTACCATCAAGGAAGCTACTAAGTGTATCAACAAGTTAAATGGTGTCCGCCGATTTTGCGTTGACTACTCTGTCACTGATCGGCCGCATGCTCCGACCCCTGGCAAGTATATGGGACATTGTCGTTCCTCCCACCGCGATTCTTACTACGGTGGTCGCGACTATCGTGACGGCCGTGATCGTGACCGTGGCCACAGTGTTTCTGGCTTCGACAGGGATCGTGACTGTGATCCCTATGGTCGTGATAGCCGTGACCGCGACCGCAACTGGTGCAAGACCCCCCCCCCCATCGTCATTCGCCTGATCATTGCCAGGGCAGAAGCTATTCCTGAAGTCCACCTCGAGCTTGTGCAGCAATGTTGCCTGCTGGCATGCTGCCACATCCCCCGCCCCCCATCATCGCATCGCGTCGCGTCGTCTTGCTATCGCCGCCCTCTGGTGCCGCCACCTGTCTGTCAACGTCATCGTCGCAGCATCTCCCCCTCGCTGCTGCGGCTGCCATGGCCTATTAGCATGTCCACCAGTGCGTCATGAATTTTCTTTTATCATTTTTCACACTAATCTTTCTTCTACATTATCTCCTTTGTTCCTGTTGTCCCCCAGCATCCCCTTTGAGGGGTGGTTTCGCGTCCACTCACCGACACTGTTTCCACTGTGTAGATGGTCCATTGGTGTCACAGCTGCTCAGGCATCACTGTTGTGACTGTTCGAGGGCCTGACACCAAGGACTCGTGCTATCGCGTGCGCGGTCCTCTACTCTATGCCGCCCCTGCCATCTCCCCTCGCTGCCACCGCTGCCGTTGCTGTCCCAACGTCGTCACCACCGCTGTCCCAACGCCACGGTTGCTGTCCCGACACTGCCGCCGCCATCGCCCTGACGCCACGGTTGCCGTCCCGACGCTGCTGCCGCCATTGTCCCGATGCTGCGGTTGCCATCCCAACGCTGCCACAGCCGTTGTGCACTAACCCTGCAGCCCACCCTGCCACCACCACCACCACTGCCGCCTCAAGGCCCCTGGTCTAGAGATGCACAGCATGATAAGGGTGAGGGCACTGTGACCCGCAGCCACGGGTATGAGTTTCATGGCCTGTGGGTCTGGGGTAGGCCAGGGTACAGGAAACCAGACCCTTACCCCTACCCGTGGTACCCCTACCTGCAAACCCTGCAGGTTACCCGTACCCGTGTCCTTCCCTAGCATGCTCTGGCACTCTGGGAGGTTTGAGAGGTAGTTTTTTGTGAACCAATATTTCTGCCAGGTGGGTGAGTCCTTTCCCTTTACAACTTTGCAGCAACCAGGTAAAACACCTGGAGAGCAAGTTGCACGTCTTCGGAGAGGCTTTCCTTTTCACAATAGCCAGCAGGTAAGCACCCACGATCCCCCCGTTTAGAAAGAGCCGGAAATGAACGCACCATCAAGGCCTCAGCCCAGGATAAGGACCAAACCACCTGTTCTCGCACCTCACACCATGATTGGCTGTAGATGTGAGATGTCCATCTTCACTCTTCAGGAGGGCCTCAGCCTGTTCAGGAAAGTTGGTGTAGGCAGGTAAGTTGAAACAGAGGATTTGGATGTGTATGATGCATTCAATGAAGCGCTAGGTTTCTTGTAATTTGGTTTGGTACACAGGTGTGAGGGGCCTCGTTGATGAGAGAGGTGGCCAAGCATGGCCAGCTGACAATGGATGGCCCGGGGTTGGCTGGCGGTGGTGTGATGGCCCTGATGCATGTCTGTGAGTGTGACAGTGTTAGTGGTGGTTGCGGTGGAAGGAGAAAAAAGCTAACGGTCACATAACTGACGCCGTATATAGTAAGTGGGTTACAGCCCTGGACATTTGCGTGCACGTGAATATGTCCAGGTCTGTAACCCACTTATTATATATAGTGTCAGTCACATGACTTTGCCTCTCTTTCTCCTTCCACCATGTCATTCCGACATTATTCCCATCCAACCTAATATCTAAAATAAATAATTGTATTCCATGTCTATCTATAGTAATCTATAAGTTGTTAACTCAATTATTAAGTCAATAAGAGTAAAAAAAATTTACCTGTGTGAGATATGACTGTAAAGCAGCTGTCCTAACGAAAATTACAATTGCAATCCCTTGTAAGATAAGATTAACAATACAAGGCATTGCCTGTCACGGTTCACAGGGACCGTGGCTTGAAGTGAGCTTCGTGTATCGGCGAGGGAGAAGCACTAGTCGAGACTCGACTTGTGCCACCACCTAGTCAAGACGTGCGGCACGAGTTCCTGCGAGGGATAGACAAGTGACGGACGTCCAAGGATTCGTATCGTGTGAGCGGAACGGTTCGGGCCGGTGCACGCGATGAGCGGAGTTCACAGTTCCCAAACGGGATAGACTGTGGCAGATGACGATGAAGGACTTGTAAGTGGAACGGATGTGGATATTAGGATTCTAGGGTTTTGAATGGCAAGGTCAAAACTATAGAATACTAATAGGAACTTTCGCTAAGCTTGTGCGACGCGTTGAGCGGTTTAGGAAGCACCTAACCCCTCAATTCGTTGTACAAGGTTCAGGCGAAGCGTGTGCAAGTTTGCTCGGAGGATTATGCCCTTCTGAGCTGTGGCGTGATGGTACCTTGTTTAGAGGTATGAGTAGAGGATGAACAAGAAGAGAGGAATCCCTTGCACGTGGGAGAAGACACAAGGAGGAGGAACAACTTCTGTGATTCTCGACGAAGCTGAAGCTGGGGCTTTAGCTTCGACTACAGGGCCCTATTTATGCGTTCAGAGGGCCTCCCAACTATCCTACAATGTACAGTACGTGAGTAAGCGATCAGTAGTCAAGACCACTACAGTACTGGAGTCAGCGATCATTAGTCAAGACCACTACAGTACTGGAGTCAGCGATCATTAGTCAAGACCACTACAGTAAGTCTGAGATCAATCAAGCCACAATCAAGCATAGCCTCAGACCAAGTAAGTAATCCCCCAAGAGGGGATGCGAGATGAAAAGGGAAAAACATAGACGCTGAAACCGTAACATTGCCATCCCAAGTTGTTATCGACAATACCTTGATGTGATAATCTTATCATCATCAGGGATTGCTATCCCAAGTCAATACAATCTTATCATTATCAGGGATTGTTATCCCAAGTTATTATCAACAATACCCAATGAAAATAAATTTATTATAAAAATATTTTACAAGGTATGGCAAGGGATTGCAATAACTTGTTAAATAAAATTATATGGTAGTCCCAAAATTGCCAGGATTACCCTTGTCATACCTATTTCCAGAAGTTTCCGTGATGAAAGTCACTCCCATCTCACGATGGCTCCAGGTCCAGACTTAATATCTACATTCCGTGCATTCAAACTCGATAACGATTTCTTGATATTCCCCGGATCTGGCGATAGTTGGAGGATCGCAACCTGGACCGCGACGGAGACCGTGAAGGAGCCCGACGGCACTGACGCCAACGGCGAAAAAGAAGTACCAAAAGAGACTCGTTTCGTCTGTATCGGACAAAATGTGTGTATACCCACCCTCGCTTTTACTACATGTGTCTTATATCGCATTTCAGGAAGTGTCCTACCTCTCCCCCCGTCTCACACACGTGATCTCAGGGGTTTCGGGCCGGTATTACTAACCCTCCTGGGAACGGCTCAACTTGGCCGAGTTTTATGCAGGAGCCGCGATTTTGACTTAGCCACACAAATAAAAAAAATAAAAAATAAAATTTTTCTTGAAATTATGAACTTTTGGTGGGAGTTTGGGTGACACAAATTAAAGCAAATTTATATATTTGAGCTGAGAAACTACAACATGGTATCTAGGACTATGTACAGATGGATGATCCAATGGTTCCACAGGCCTTGGTGGAAAGGCCCTGGCAGGGGAAGAGACGGCAGTGGTGGAGGCGCGCGAGGCGCGGGAAGAGGCGAGGAAGGCGCGAGAGAAGGCACGGGGGGAGGC
>QLPA01000772.1:0-31958 GCA_003313945.1 Lactifluus pinguis
GACGGCTGACTGCCGCCGTGCATGAGAAGGACATGCAGTGAGGACATATAAAAGGAGGATGTGGTGATGAGGGCGAAATTGAGGACCGGAAATAGGTACGCAGCTGTAGTTTTCAAGTTGTACTGAACTGGCTCAAACCAACATACAGAGAATTCGAACGACTCATCATCCTTGTTGACCTCGGCATTGGATTTTATTGCCGAAATGAGCGCATATAACCCTATTTTGTGAATGTCGGAACGGCAATGCAGGGACAGCAGGGGTTGGTATTATTCCTTTGTTATGTTATTCGGGCGCTGTATCGCTCTTGGAGTGAATACACTAGTTGTGCCACTGGCATCCGGACGCGGTTGGTCCAAACCAAATTGTGATCATTCGGAGGTCCGCTCACGGCATAGCCTTTTTTTAAATTTCCTATCAGCAGTCAACTATCGACGTTCTCCCTGTCAAAACCTCATACTAGGTTTCGGCCTTCTATCGCCCCCCTACCCACGTCTACCGCAAGCCGCGTCTCCTCGACGACCATCTCCTTCATCGATCGGCCTGCACGACTTCTCTTAACTTCAGTTGCTCTTCGCTCCTTTGGCACCTGTATAGCAATTGAGGACTCGGAGACATGACGGGCCAGGAAGGACGTCATATGCTTGTTGGTACGTAGAAGAGATTTTGTTAGTCGGTCATAGAGGTTGTCCGTCCATCACGATTCATGACGGCGGGACAGCAGGGGTGTTCATTCATGTCGATAGCTAGAGGACAGATATAGTTCTTGTAGTGGACTCGGAGAGAGAGCCTTTAGCGAGGGGTGGGCGAGTAGAGGATGATGGGCTCAATACCGATAAGCCGATTCTGGCCTGGTTCTCGCACGGTGTGACTAATTGGGTGGGAACTGGGCACGTGACGACTTCGGTTCACTCCTTGTCGCGCGGCGCGTAACGAATATTGGCACAGGAAAGGAATGACCTTGTCAAGCTGCGGAAGTACCGAGTGACGATTGGATAGCCAGACTCGGATCCAGAAACATACACATCTCAACTTTGAACGTTGTTTCCGAATCATCCCGGTCTTGTTTACCCACACAGGAAAGTTACTTGCGCCCGCCTTAAAACAGTTGACTAGTCTTATCGGTATCAATACCTGAGGCAGACTCACCCTCACCTTGAACCACGACTACATCTACCCCCACTTTTATATACTCAGACCCTACTACTTTCTCTTTTCTCAACCATATGTCTTCTAAAACTGATACTTCTGACTTGTCCACTTTGCAGTCCCTTTTGAACGATGCCGTTGAGCAGTACAAATCGAAGGTTGGGGAAAGCCTCATCGAAAGTCAACTTGCCATCCGACTCAGATCATGCGATACCATTGAGTCTGTCGTTGAAGTTCTCCAAGATCAAGCACAGGCCTTTCGTAACCGTAAATCCCTGGGAAATGATCGTCACCCCAAGATGATGAAGTCCATACTGCGTACGGTGAATGTTCTGCATACGGTTTTCACTGGCTCAGGCACTGCCCTGAGAGGACTTCAAGGAGCTATCCAAGCTGGACATGGTGTTGCTTCAGTGGTGCGTCCGAATCTGCCCATAGTCTCCGTTCATGTCATGATCCATATTCTGCAGACCATCCCATCTATAAAATTAGTATTTTCTGCCATTGGTATCCTCCTTGCCGTATGTCTCTTCAGCTCCTCAGCGCGTGCTCTTGTAACATCCCGTATCCCAGGCCGTGAAGGATGTCAATGCCAGCTATGATCTCCTGTTCGAACTATTTGAGTTCCTTGAAAATTTCGTCCAACGCTTGTATATTTATACCCAAGCTTCTCCAACAATGGCACTAAGGAAGGTTGTTGTGAAGATCATAATCGAGATGTTGTCCACGTTGGCTCTGGCTACCAAACAGATAAAGCAAGGAGGACTGAGTGAGTGAATTTTTGCCCATAGGTCACATGGCTGACCGCGATGCAGAGAAGTTCTTATTGAAGCTGTCCGGAGAGAATAAGGTGGAGGAAGCACTGAAGAAGCTGGATAAGCTTATCCAGGAGGAGGGGCGGGCGACTGGAGCGCAGACGCTCGGAGTTGTCTCTCGTGTTGAGCAGAAGACGACGGAAATCATGGACGGTGCAACGAGGGATAGGCTTACCCAGGAGGAGGTGCGAGAAACTACAGCGCAGACGCTGGGAGTTGTCTCCCGACTTGAGCAAAATTCGCAAGTGATCATGGATGGTGAGACGAGCCATGCGAAGAAAGAAAAGGGTCAGTTATCCACATTACCTCGTCATTTCTGACCAAGAACACTGAGATCGTTTTACAGCTGACCAAATGCGGCGAGATCTCCAACATTGGCTCTCCCCGCCAAACCAATGGAAGAACCACAACGTGGCGTGCGATGCTCGCCACGACGGGACCACGAAATGGCTCATCGAAAGTGATACTTTCGTCAACTGGCAGTCGTCTGGATCCCTTTTGTGGATTTGTGGTAAACGTAAGTGTCTCTTGCTGTTACAACAACACACCGAGATTGATGGCTTCTGTTGTCGTAGCCGGTGCTGGAAAGACCGTCATCTGGTACGCAACATTTCCGGTATTTCCCGATGTGGAAACTGATATCACCAACAAGTTCGTCGGTTATTGACCACATCGACGGCATGCGCAAGTCTGGATTGGCCTCGCTAGCGTTCTTCTATTGCGAATTCGGAGACGACGAAAAGAAGAATTTGCGAGGTTTATTATCCTCGTTTCTGTTCCAACTCCATGACCAGTCCCAGTCCTACTCCGACGTTATTTCAAAGTTCTACACGGATCACCGTAATGGCTTTCAAGAACCCAGTGACACCGCACTTGCAAATTGTCTAAAGGATATTCTCCGATGTCCTGCACATCTCCCAATTTACGTTATTGTGGATGCTCTTGACGAATGCCCAAAAGCCCAACTTGCTGCCCAAGGCAGGCCATCTCTCCGGGGAAAGGTCTTAAATCATGTGAAGGAGCTTGTCGGTTTAAATCTTCCAAATATACGCATATGCGTCACTTCTCGCCCTGAACCCGACATCCAAAATATCCTGAACGACTTGAAGTCCCATTTTGTTTCCCTTGACGAAGAGGGGGGACAAAGGCAAGACATCGAAGGATTCATCAGATCTGTCGTTGACTCGAACCTCGTCAGCGAAACATGGGGAGAGAAGGAGAAGACACTAGTCACTGAAGCGCTTTCACAAAAGAGCGATAAAATGTAAGTCATCGGTGCTACAAGACTGCACGATGATGACTCACAAATGGCATGCAGGTTCAAATGGGTCTCATGTCAATTCGACTTCATTCGCGATTACCCTCCGGAGCGAATTCAGCGTGCTCTGGAAGAATTGCCGGACACCCTGGATGGGACGTATGAGCGTACCTTGCGAGATATCAATGAGGCAATCTGGGACTATGCGCACCGGCTGTTCCAGTGTATTGCAGTGGCGTCCCGTCCGTTTACCGTTGAAGAGCTTGCGGAGTTTCTAGCTTTCGATTTCGAAGCCGGAGAAATTCCCAAGCTTGTCGAGGATCGCCGCCGGAAAGACCCAATTCAGGCTGTGTTATCCACGTGCTCGAGTCTGATCGCCATTGTCCAGGAAGAGCGCCGGAATGACTATACTTGTGATTATTCGACTGTGACACTGGTTCAGTTCTCGCATTTTTCGGTGAAAGAGTTCTTTATGTCGGGCCGCCTCGCAGCTGCGCAAATGTCTACCATCCGCCGTTACAACATTCCTACCACACCTGCTCACGCTATGGTCGCGAAAGCCTGCCTCAGCACTCTGCTGCTCCTCGATAAAAAGGACACCAACGATGGCCCCAAGGAGCTCCATCTCGCCCAGTATTCAGTGAGACACTGGATGGACCATGCCCTGTTTGAAAACGTGTATGTGATAGTACAAGAATGCATGAAACGTCTTTTCGACCCAACAACCCCACACTTGACGACCTGGGATAATATTTATACATACCATTTTCCTAACGAGGGACTGCCACGATTTCCATTGCATCTCGCAGCATACTACGGGTTACGTGACATCGCAGAGTTCCTCATTGTCGAACGCGCACAAAACGTAAACGATTGCCAGTATGACGAACATACTCCATTATCTATTGCTTCTCAAAGGGGCAACGGGACGATTACGAGATTTCTTCTCCAGCACGGGGCCGATACGAATCCACGCGACAACTACTCCTGCATTCCACTGAATTTAGCGTCAGAAGAAGGACACCTGGAAGTTGTTCAGATCCTTGTTTCCCATGGCGCAGATTTGAACTCTCAGGACGACACAGGATCGACACCATTGCATTCTGCGTTGGCCCGTCATCATTGGGAAGTAGCCGGGGCTCCTCTCGAGTTCGGAGCAGATGCTAGTGTGCATGACGAGAATAGCCAGATGCCACTTCACCTTGCGTTACAAAACGGATACCTGAAAGTTGCTCAGCTCCTTCTCGATCGTGGTGCAGACGCGAATGCCCTGGATAGGAATGCCCAGACTGCCTTACACCTCGTGGTTGATGCATCATATTGGTACGTTTTATGTCATTCTCGATTTCAGTTTAGGGAATGCTAGAAATCCTTTTAGGTTGACCACCATGGAGCGTTCAAATGTCGCTAAAGTCCTGATCGAGCGGGGTGCAAACGTAAATTCACAAGACACGGACAACTGGACGCCATTTCACTTTGCATCGGAAAATAGACAGGTAGACGCAGCTCGACTCCTTCTCGATCATGGCGCAGATCCGAATGCAATGGATAACGATCACATGACCCCATTGCATCTGGCTTCGGAACACGGAAGCCTGGAAATTGTCCAGCTTCTTCTTCTTCGTGGCGCAAATCCCGATAACGAAGCCCGGACTGCCTTACACGTCTTGTTTTTATACTGGAAGTCGGAACATGGGTGCGCTTTATGTTATCCTCGATTTCAGTTTAGGTAATGCGAGAAATCCTTTTTGGTTAAGCACCTTGGAGCGTTCAAATATCGCTAAAGTCCTTATCGAGCATGGTACAAATGTAAATTCACAAGACACGGACAACCGGACGCCGTTGCACTTTGCATCGCAAAGTGGATGTCTAGACGCAGCTCGACTCCTCGATCATGGCGCAGATCCGAATGCCCTGGATAAAGATCACGTGACCCCATTGCATCTGGCTTCGCAACGCGGACACCTGGAAATTGTCCAGCTTCTTCTTCTTCGTGGCGCAAATCCCGATCCCAGAGATAAGGAAGCCCGGACTGCCTTACACATGGCGTTCGAAAATCCTTGGTATGCTTTATGGTATTCTCGATTTCAGTTTAGGTAATTCTAGAAATCCTTTTAGGTTAACCACCGTGGAGCATTCAGATGTCGCTAAAATCCTGATCGGGCGTGGTACAAATGTAAATTCACAAGACACGGACAACCGGACGCCGTTGCACTTTGCATCGCAAAGTGGATATCTAGACGCAGCTCGACTCCTTCTCGATCATGGCGCAGATCCGAATGCCTTGGATAACGATCACGTGACCCCATTGCATCTGGCTTCGGAACGCGGACGCCTGGAAATTGTCCAGCTTCTTCTTCTTCGTGGCGCAAATCCCGATCCCAGAGATAAGGAAGCCCGGACTGCCTTACACATGGCGTTCAAAGATCCTCCGTACGCTTTATAGTATTCTCGATTTCAGTTTAGGTAATGCCAGAAACCCTTTCAGGTACTATTTCAAGAGGTATTCCTTGGTCCGAGTCGATAAGGACATTAAGGACTTGGATAAGGAGTGTTCAAATCTCGCTAAAGCCCTTATCGAGTGTGGTGCAAATGTAAATTCAGAAGACACGAGCAACCAGACCCCGTTACACTTTGCATCGAGATTTGGATTCCTAGACTCTGCTCGACTTCTTCTCAATCACGGCGCAGATCCGAATGTCCTGGATAACGATCACGTGACCCCATTGCATCTGGCTTCGCAACGCGGATGCCTGGAAATTGTCCAGCTTCTTCTTCTTCGTGGTGCAAATCCCGATTCCAGAGATAAGAAAGCCCGGACTGCCTTACACCTGGCATTCAAACATCATCAGTACGCTTTATGGTATTCTCGATTTCAGTTTAGGTAATGCCAGAAACCCTTTCAGGTATTCCTTGGTCGATAATGACATTAAGGACTTGGATAAGGGGTGTTCAAATCTCGCTAAAGCCCTTATCGAGTGTGGTGCAAATGTAAATTCAGAAGACACGAGCAACCAGACCCCGTTACACTTTGCATCGAGATTTGGATTCCTAGACTCTGCTCGACTTCTTCTCAATCACGGCGCAGATCCGAATGCCCTTGATAACGATCACGTGACCCCATTGCATCTGGCTTCGCAACGCGGACACCTGGAAATTGTCCAGCTTCTTCTTCTTCGTGGCGCAAATCATGATTCCCAAGATAAGAAAGCCCGGACAGCCTTACACCTGATGCTAAACTCATCTTGGTACGCTGTATGTCATTCTCCATTTCAGTTTAGATAATGCTAGAAATCCTGTTAGGTCATCTACTTTGGATTTTAAAGAGCGTTCAGATATCGCTAAAGTTCTTATTGAGTGTGGTGCAAACGTAAATTCACAAGACGCGAACAACAGGGCACCATTGCACTTTGCATCAAATATGGGATGCCTAGACATTGCTCAACTTCTTCTTGATCATGGCGCCGATCCGAATGCCCTCGATAACGATCACGTGACCCCATTGCATGTGGCTTCGAAAGGACGACACCTGGAAATTGTCCAGCTTCTTCTTCTTCGTGGCGCAAATCATGATTTCCAAGATAAGGAAGCCCGGACAGCCTTACACCTGGCGCTAAACCAACATTGGTACGCTGTATGTTATTCTCCATTTCAGTTTAGATAATGCTAGAAATCCTGTTAGGTTACCTACTTTGGAGTTTAAAAAGTGTTCAGATGTCGCTAAAGTTCTTATCGAGTGTGGTGCAAATGTAAATTCACAAGACGTGAACAACAGGGCACCATTGTACTTTGCATCAAATATGGGATGCCTAGACATTGCTCGACTTCTTCTCGATCATGGCGCAGATCCGAATGCCCTCGATAACGATCACGTGACCCCATTGCATGTGGCTTCGGAAGAAGGACACCTGGAAATTGTCCAGCTTCTTCTTCTTCATGGCGCAAATCATGATTCCAGAGATAAGGAAGCCCGGACAGCCTTACACCTGGCGCTAAACCCATATTGGTACGCTGTATGTCATTCTCCATTTCAGTTTAGATAAATCCTGTTAGGTCATCTACTTGGGAGTTTGAAGAGCGTTCAGATGTTGCTAAAGCCCTTATCGAGTGTGGTGCAAATGTAAATTCACAAGACATGAACAACAAGGCACCATTGCACCTTGCATTGGAAGTTGGATGCCTAGACACTGCTCGACTTCTTCTTGATCATGGCGCAGATCCGAATGCCCTCGATAACAATCACATGACCCCATTGCATCTGGCTTTGCAATGGGGACACCTGGAAATTGCTCAGCTTCTTATTCTTCGTGGTGCAAGCCATGATGCAGAGGTCGCTACGGCCCTTATTAGGTGCATCGAAAATGTAAACTCACAACGCACGAACAACCAGAGGCCATTGCACTTTGCACCAAAACTTACATACACAGACCTTCCATAGCTCCTTCTCGATTGTGGCGTAGATGTCAATGCACATAACATGAATGGCAAGATGTCGCTACACCTCCCATCAACGGAAGGAACCTGGACGTCATTCAGCTCCTACTCAGATGTGGTGCAGATGCAAAGGCATTGGACAAGTCACGAATATAATTGAACACCACTGCAATGTTCACATTACATAGGATACTCACGTGTGGTATGATTACTGACAGTCTTGTTGAAGTATGGAACAAATCAGACCATATAAATCTTAACTCAGCAGCCTGCGTCTTCTGGACTAAGTGTCAGTCGCACTATTTTTGCTGCGGGAAATATGTGCTTCAACATTGGAATTGTCTGCCTCCTCGGCAGCATCCACTTTGTTTTCCTCAAGTCGACAGCCATCACTGTGCTGGTGTAGATGTCCGTTTTTCTCAACTGTGACCTTTTCAAGTGCGAGCGTGCAATTAGTTGCTTCTCTGTCTTCCCCTCCTCACCTGTTCCGTCACTCCGCGGCGTTCCAGAGGCTTTCTTGACCCCCTATGCACCTATGTCGATCCCTTTTCTGTAACAGCAGCGCTGATGATCACGACCCACGTTTCTAGAACCCATCTGCCAGCGGCATTCGGACCCCCTGGTCAAGGTGGAGCTTGGATTCTTAGGTGGTCGAGCGCGGTCACGCTGGATCTGTGGGCAGAACGGGCATCACAAATATCGGCACGTTGGATGAGCATTGTAGGGTCGGCATTGCGCCTGGCCTCGTATTTGCTTATTTCGGCCGACATTGGGACGTCTCGGACATCTTGGGTACTATCCCATTCTTAGGTAGTCCTTTCATAGTCCCTTAAGGAGTTAGTTACAATTTGTGTACTTAAGGGCTATGGAATACACGGGGAAATCCCCCAGCGAAAGCTCACCCCCTTTTCTCTTCAAACTCACGCGTGCTCTCCAGAGTACCTTTAGCATTTGTCAAGGTGTGTGAATGGGACGTTGTACGTTCGCATGAACATCGAATGGTGAAAAGAACATCAATTGTATGTATTTTTTTTTCCCCGTGGCTGGAGGCGGGGGTTGGAGGACATGAGATCGCTCACATGAAATTTCGTGGTTCTTGCGCGGACGAAAGAAGATACGGGAGTTCCAGGCGCAAGTATCTCATACGATGGACGAGTAATATGTACGGCACACTGTACGTACTACTAGTATGGGCATTGCAAGCATGGCAATGCGGAATGTGTCAAGTGAGAAGGACATCGAGGCCGAAGGTAGCATTGTTTGGAGCTGGGGCGCCTGACGGGGCTAAGGAGGAGATTTCTGCCAGTGGGAAGAGAGCTTCGTTCGTAATGCTGGAGGACATACGACGGATACGTAGTCAATTTGTGCAAAGACCACTATGAAGGGCAGCTTGAGCGGGGCGAATTTGGAGAGTCACCAGTGTGGGGCGCAGATTGAGACATTGCCTTGACTTGTGCCGGTCGAGAAGTAGGGGAATGAGTCGAAGTCCGTGGTTGTGCGAAATAGACGAGGCTCGGCTAAGACGGGCAATGGCCCGAACGCCCGAAACGTATTCTTCGGTGAAGTTCGGTCATCACCTCCAGAGAAACCTTCCAATGCATACCCCGTCAAGTAGTAACACGGTCTTTTCCGTTGTCTTTGGTGTGCTGGATATCTTCCGTTCTGCTAGCTGATATCGGCTACAGCTTCAACGAGTAAATACATCTTCCTTGCTCCAGTCTGACCTGCGAATGACGTTTCAAATTTCGCGCAGGAGGTTCAAGCTATGCGTGGGCCCCAGTTTCGACGTTCAAATGGCTAACCGTCGACATGCTGTCACGAACTGTCTTGTTTTAGGTGCAAACATGTGCGTTCATCGGCCCCATTTACCCCTTGTAGTACAAATCCTCCCCATTTCAGATCATTTGTTTCCACTTCCCTTCACTAATTACCCACCGACAAGTTCCACATCTACCATAACCTGTACTCTACGTCGCTCCCCGTCACGATTTGCCCCGGACATCTCGCTTTTGCCATACGACTGCCACGTCTTCCAGTTTGTGGACCACGTAACAGGTTCGCGTCCATTGAGACAAGGCGCCTGCCTACCTACGTGGTGTCACATTTCAATAGACGTTTAGGCACGACTCTGTGCGGTATTACACCCGTTCCAACACACAGTTATCTGGCCCTCATTGGTTCGCCACCTACTAACCATCGCCTCTGGCTTGGCACTGACCTCATTTCTGAATGTGAAACCTTGTCAGGTGGTTTGGTTGACGGTCCTGACTCACGTTCCTGAAGAAAAGTGAGGACATATAGATGGAGGATGTATTGGTGAGAGCGAATCAGGGGATTGGAAATGGGTACGAGGGTGATCATTTTCAAGTGTTGAGCTGGCTCAAACCCACAGCACAGAGCATTCGAACAACCCGTCGTCATTCCTGGTAATGTCAACCCGAAGATACCAAGCTTCGCTGGGTTCATCGCTGCATTCCTCCTTTTATGCATATCAGACCGGAAATGCGGAGATGGCGGGGATTGGTGTCGCTTCCTTTTTGTTGTCATATCCAGACACTGTAACCTCCCTTCTGGGGCGAATACACCATGTCATTTGTAGTGACAAAAGAAGCAATCATCTGAATGGTTGTATGTGTTTCTGCACCTGAAATCAAGTCGTAACTCAAATTTCTCCTCGTCAAGAACTGGTAGGCTTACTTTCACCGTGCTCCTACCAATGTGGACCGCACTCCGCACCTCCTTCGCACCCATATTTCCTTTCATTGATCGACCTGCATGAATTGCCTCTCCTTCAGTTACTCTTCGACCTCCTTTGGCATGCTGTTAAGATCCATGTCAAGCGTTTCATCCAAGATTACGAGGACGCCCACGTGGCATAACAGCGGCGTAAACGCCCGTCGTCGAAATAGTTTGCTGGAGCCGCATCCATGACAGCATACACATTACTGTGGACGCCATGTGGACACCCGTTGTGGCCTATCGAGACCCGTAGACGCGACTCACCCCATGACAAGTGCTCCCCAGAAAGTGTCAAGGGCTCATGCAAATACAATCCATGGGTGAGGCGCCCAGGTTAACTGAGCGGGTTGTAACGGGATAGGCCCGGGGAGGTCATCGCTGTGACGTGCTGACCAGTAAGAACGTGTTAGTCGATCATGGACGTGATACATTGTTGTACTAGTACGTGTGCCATGAACGCCAAAGGAGCGGGAAATCTCAAGCGAGAAGTAATATTGTGCCTAAATCCCGCCCGGATATGATATCATCGCTGTGCAATGAGGGGAAGGGTCAGAATTGCCTAAACTCGGAAGGTGTGCTCAGAGCATGCTCAGTTGGCGATCGCGGAGTCACCCAGAAAGGGTGGCGTTATTTGGTTGATCGAGCGAGCGCTCAAGGCGCTTGTGCTGAGCTGAGCTGCTCGGCGTCATGCTCCTCTCTGATTGACGGTGCTCTCCTCGCCCTCGGAAATGAGCCCAATCTCTCTACTCTCATGCTAGCTATCATTATTATCGATCACTCCCTCGATACACACGCACCAGATCCTATTCCTCGGAGGCCTTCTTCATCGCCGGCCCACAAATGACGTTTTACTTGTTCGCGCGGAAGAACAAGCTACGTCGGACCACCTGCTTCCTCGGAGGCATCCTCCTCGTCTTTCTCAGGTAGCCAGCCATCAGCGTGTTCGTCGAGATGTTTGGCTTTCTAATCTTTTTGGGTGCGTATCCGCTTTTCTGGTTGTCTCTGTCCTTCCCCTCTTTACCTGTTCTGTCACTACGATACCTCTTCTCTCTAGGTCGCTGACCCTCACAATTTCCTCTAAACATCTCGCGCTTGCGATGCCACTGCCACACCTTCCAGTTTTTGGGCTAGTAGATTCACGTGCCACCGATGTATGGCGTCCACCCTAGCCTATGCGGTTTCCCATTTCCCTGCCAGTCTCTACAACAATGTCATTCTAGGTAAGCATTATAACCAACAGAACTCGCTCGTTCCCAATCGACATTGGTTTAGCCTTTGGCTGCCCACATACTGACCATCGTCTCTGGCCTGGGGCGGCACCGAGGTTCTGAACGTGGAACCCTGTTGGTGACCTCGTAGACGGCTGACTGTTGCCGTGCTTGAGTCAACGAGGACATATTAATGGAGAATATGGTGATGAGGGCGAAATTGAGATAGGTACGCAGCTGTAGTTTTCAAGTTCTACTGAACCAGCTCAAACCTACATACACAGCATTCGAACAACTCTTCACCCTTGTTGACCTCGATCTGAGTCCATTGACCTTCACTGGATTTTATTGCCGAGATGAGCGTATATAACCTCTGTTTGAGTCGGAACGGCGATGCAGAGCCAGCAGGGATTAGTATTATTCGTTCTTTGTTATGTTATTCAGGCGCTGTATCGCTTTTGGAGAGAATACACCTTGTGCCACTGGCATTTGTATTCTGACAAAGGTCATCTGTACATTTGGATGCGTGCCTGAATCAAATTATGATGACTCGAAGGTCCGCTCTCAGCGAAAAAAGATATAGTCATTGTTCATAATGAATTTTCTATCAAACCTCGTGCTAGGTTTCAGCCTTCTATCGTGCCCCTACCCCACGTCTACCGCAAGCCGTGTCTCCTAAACGACCATATCCTCCATCGATCAGCCTGCCCGATTTCTATCTCCTTCAGTTGTTCTTCGACTTTGTTTGGCACCTGTCTAGCAACAAGCGGATCATCCCAAAGCGCAAAGACTCTGACGTGGTATGAACGTACTGCTGTCTAAATATGTTTTTTGTGGCCCGTACACGCGACTCGATGCATGGTAGGCGCTCCCAGGAAGTGTCCACAGAACCCTGTGAAGATAAGCCTCGGGTTTATTCTATGCGGCCCGCATGGTGGCCGGCTGAGCGCTGAGGACTCGGAGACATGACGGGCCAGGAAGGACGTCAGATGCTTGTTGGCACGTAGAAACGCATTTTGAAAATTTGTTAGTCGGTCAGAGAGGTTGTACATCCATCACGATTCACGACGGCAGGAGAGCGGGGATGCTCATTCGTGCCGATAGCAGGCTAGAGGACGGCGATATCGTTGTTGTAGTGGACTCGGAGAGAGCGCCTTTGGCGAGGGGTGGGCGAGTGGAGGATAATGAACTCATACCGATTCTGGGGGGCCGAGCCTTGTTCTCGTACGGAGTGATCTTGGGCGTAAAAGTTCAGGCCGGCACGACGTGATGTGTTCGGTTCGGAAGGTTGTGGCGCGTGGCCTGCGCGCCGCGCGTGTAATGACAGCAATGAGCGAAACTACCGAGTGATGATTCAATATTGAATATTGAATAGCCAGACTCAGATCCGGAAACGCACTGTCCCACTGTCGTCTCAACTTTGAACTTATGGCTAACGTTGTTTCCGAATCAAGCCGGTCTTTATACCCACTTAGGAAAGTTACTTGTGCTTGCCTTAAAATCTGATTGGCAGTTGACTAGTAGGATTGACATCAATACTAGTACACGAGGGTGGCCTCACTCTCACCTTGAACCACGACAACATCCACCCCACTTTCATATACTCAGACCCGACTAGTTTCTCTTTTCTTAACCATGTCTTCTATAACTGATACTTCTGACTCGTCTACTTTGCAGTCCCTTTTGGACGATGCCGTTAACCAGTACCAATCGAAAGTTGGGGAAAGCCTCATCGAAAATCAACTTGCCATCCAACTCAGATCATGCGACACCATTGAGTCCGTCGTTGAAGTTCTCCAAGATCAAGTACAGGCATTTCGTAAACGTAAATCCCTGGCAAATGACCGTCACCCCAAGATGATCAAGTCCATAAAGCGTGTTGTTGATGTTCTGCATACGGTCTTCACTGGTTCTGGCACTGCCCTAAGAGGACTTCAAGGACCCACTCACGCTGGACATGGTGTTGCTTCAGTGGTGCGTCTGCCAGTGAATGCGCCGATAGTATCCATGCTCATACCATAATCCATATTCTGCAGCTCATACCACCTCTAAAGTTAATATTTTCTGCCATTGGTATCCTCCTCTCCGTATGTCTCTTCAGTTTCTCAGCGCAAGTTCTCGTGATAATAATGACATCTCGTATCTCAGGCCGCGAAGGGTGTCAATGCCGACCATGATGCCCTTTTCGAACTATTCGAGTCCCTTGGAAATTTCGTCCAACGCTTGGATATTTATACTCAAGCTTCTCCAACAATGGCGGTAAGAAACATTGTTGTGAAGATTGTCATCGAACTATTGTCTGCCCTCGCTCTGGCTACGGAACAGATAAAGCAAGGAGGACTGAGTGAGTGAATTTTTCCCATAGGTCACATGGCTGACCGCGATGCAGAGAAGTTCGGATTGAAGCTGTTCGGGGAGAATAAGGTCGAGGAGGCACTAAAGAAGCTGGATAAGCTTGTCCAGGAAGAGGTGCGAGCGACTGCAGCGCAGACGCTCGCAGTTGTCTCTCGTGTTGAGCAGAAGACGACGGAGATCATGGATGGTGCAACGAAGGATAGGCTTACCCAGGAGGAGGTGCGAGAAACTACAGCGCAGGTGCTAGGAGTTGTCTCCCGAATTGAGCAAAATTCGAGTGCGATCATATACGGTGACACGAGCCACGCGAAGAAAGAAAAGGGTCAGTATCCACATAATCTCGTCATTTCTGACAAAGAATACTGAGATCTTTTTACAGCTGACCAATTGCGGCGAGATCTTCAACACTGGCTCTCCCCGCCAAACCCATCGAAGAACCACAACATGGCGTGCGATGCTCGCCACGACAGGACCACGAAATGGCTTATTCAAAGTGATACTTTCGTCAACTGGCAGTTGTCTGGATCCCTTCTGTGGGTTTGTGGAAAACGTCAGTGTCCCTTGCTGTTAGAACAACACAATAAGATTGATGGCTTCTTTTGTCGTAGCCGGCGCTGGAAAGACCGTCATCTGGTACGCAGCATTTCCGGTATTTTCCGGTGTGGAATCTGATATCATCGACAAGTTCGTCGATTATTGAATACATCGACGGCATGCGCAAGTCTGGATCGGCCTCGCTAGCGTTCTTCTATTGCGAATTCGGAGACGACGAAAAGAAGAATTTGCGGGGATTATTATCCTCGTTTCTGTTCCAGCTTCATGACCAGTCCCAGTCCTACTCCGAGATTCTTTCAAACTTCTATTCGGATCACCGTCACGGTTCTCAAGATCCCAGTGACGCTGTGCTTGCCAGATGTCTAAATGATATTTTCCGATGTGCCGCACATCCCCCAATTTACCTCATTGTGGATGCTCTCGACGAATGCCCGAAAGCCTATGGCACTCCATCTCCCCGGGGAAAGGTCCTCAAGCTTTTGGAGGAGCTTGTCGGTTTAAACCTTCCAAATCTACGTATATGCGCCACTTCTCGCCCTGAAACCGACATCCAAAATGTCCTGAACGACTTGAAGTCCCATTTTGTTTCCCTACACGAAGAGGAAGGACAGAGGCAAGACATCGAAGCATACGTCAAATCTGTCGTTGACTCGGACCTCGTCATGGGAAGATGGGGAGAGGAGGAGAAGACACTAGTCACCGGAGCGCTTTCACGAAAGGGCGATAGAATGTAAGGCATCGGTGCTACAAAACTGCGCTATGGTAAATCACACAAGTCATGCAGGTTCAAGTGGGTCTCATGTCAATTCGACTTCCTTCGCCGCTACCCTCCAGAGCGAATCCGGCACGCTCTGGAAGAATTGCCGGACACCCTTGATGGAACGTATGAGCGTACCTTGCAAGATATCGATGAAGCAATCTGGGACTATGCGCACCGGCTGTTCCAGTGTATGGCGGTGGCGTATCGTCCATTTTACGTTGAAGAGCTTGCGGAGTTTCTTGCTTTCGATTTCGAGGCCGGAGAAATTCCCAAGCTTGTCGAGGATCGCCGCCGGAATGACCCAATGCAGGCTGTACTAACCACGTGCTCGAGTCTGATCGCCGTTGTCCAGGTATATTGGGATGACGAGGAATATGAAGAGGACCATGAATATAGCAATTACCAGGAAAATAGCGATGACCAGATAGGCCCTACGCATTCGAAACTGGTTCAGTTCTCCCATTTTTCGGTGAAAGAGTTCCTAATGTCAGGCCGCCTCGGAGCTGCGCGAATGCCTACCATCCGCCGTTACAACATTCTTATTACACCTGCTCACACCATGGTCGCGAAAGCCTGCCTCGGCACTCTGCTGCACCCAGATGAAACGCTCACCAATGATAGCCTCAAGAATCTCCCTCTCGCTGAGTACGCAGTGAAGCACTGGGTGGACCATGCCCTGTTTGAAAACGTGTCAGTGACAGTACAAGAAGGCATGAAACGTTTTTTCGACCCAACAATCCGACACTTTGGGACCTGGAAAAATATTGATTTGTACCCTTTCTTCAGCATACGACTTCCATTGCATCTCGCGGCACACTACGGCTTATGTGACATCGCTGATTTCCTCATTGTCCAACGCGCACAAAACGTAAACGGTCGGCAGTCTGACAATCACACTCCATTATCTATAGCTTCTAAAATGGGCAACGGGACGATGACGCGATTTCTTCTCGAGCACGGGGCCGATACAAATCCACGCGACAACAATTCCTGCATTCCACTGAATTTAGCGTCACAACGAGGACACCTGGAAGTTGTTCAGATGCTTGTTTCCCATGGTGCGGATTTGAACTCTCAGGACGAGGCAGGATGGACACCATTACGTTCTGCGTCGTTCCATAATCATTGGGAAGTAGTCAAGGCCCTTCTTGGTTACGGCGCAGATGTTAGTGTGCATGACAAGGACATCCAGATGCCGCTACACGTTGCATCAGGAAACGGATGCCTGAAAGTTGCTCAGCTCCTTCTTGATCATGGTGCAGACGCGAATGCCCTGGATAGGAATTCCCAGACTGCGTTACACCTGGTTTCAGATAGGTACGCTTTATGTCATTCTCGATTTCGGTTTCGGTAATGCTACTAATCCTTTTAGGTCGTGGAACTTCAAGTTGAATAAAAAGGAGTGTTCAGATCTCACTAAAGTCCTTATCAAGTGCGGCACAAATGTAAATTCACAAGATGCGAGCAACATGACGCCATTACACTTTGCATCGAAATCTGGATACCTAGACACTGCTCGACTTCTTCTCGATCATGGCGCAGATGCAAATGCCCTGGGTAACTATTACGTGACCCCGATTCATCTGGCTTCGCAACACAAACGCCTGGAAGTTGTTCAGCTTCTTCTTCTTCGCGGTGCAAATCATGATTCCCGAGATATTAATTCCCGGACTGCCTTACACCTGGTTTCAGACAGGTACGCTTTATGTCATTCTCGATTTCGGTTTAGGTAATGCTACAAATCCTTTTAGGTCAGATGTCGCTAAAGTCCTTATCGAGTGCGGCGCAAATGTAAATTCACAAGACACGAAGAACTGGACGCCATTGCACTTTGCGTCAGAATCTGGATACCTAGACACTGCTCGACTTCTTCTCGATCACGGCGCAGATGCGAATGTCCTGGATAAGAAACACGTGACCCCATTGCATCTGGCTTCGCAATGGAGACACCTGGAAATTGTCCAGCTTCTTCTTCGTCATGGCGCAAATCATGATTCCAGAAATAAGGACGCCCGGACTCCGTTACACCTGGTGCTAATCAATTGGTACGCTTTATGTCATTCTCTATTTCAGTTTCGGTAATGCTAGAAATCCTTTTAGTTCACATTATTCTTTGGAGAAAAAAGAGCGTCCAGATCTCGCTAAAGTCCTTATCGAGTGCGGGGCAAATGTAAACTCAGAAGACGCGAAGAGCCGGACGCCATTACACTTTGCATCGGAATTTGGATACCTAGACTCTGCCCGACTTCTTCTTGATCATGGCGCAGATCCGAATGCCCTGGATATCAATCACGTGACCCCATTCCATCTGGCTTCGCAATACGGACACCTGGAAATTGTCCAGCTTCTTCTTCGTCATGGCGCAAATCATGATTCCCGAGATAAGGACGACCGGACTGCCTTACACCTGGTGCTAAGCTATTGGTACGCTTTATATCATTTTCGATTTCAGTTTAGGTAATGCTAGAAATCCTTTTAGGTGCCAGTGGTCGGACAAGAAGCATACAGCTCTCGCTGAATTCCTTATCAAGCGCGGTGCAAATGTAAATTCACAAGACACGAACAGCTGGATGCCATTACACTTTGCATCGAGATTTGGATATGTAGACGTTGCTCGACTTCTTCTTGATCATGGTGCAGATGCGAATGCTCATGACACGAACGGCCAGACGCCGCTACACCTCGCATCATGGGCAGACGAAGGAAACCTGGATGTCACTCAGCTCCTTCTTAATCGTGACGCAGTCGTGAATTTCCCAGACAGTGACAAGATGACTGCATTGCATCTAGCTTCGCAATCTGGGAACCTGGAAATTGTTCGGCTCCTTCTCAGGTGTGGCGCAGATGCAAAGGCATTGGACGAATACAATCGAACACCGCTGGAATGTGCAAAGTACGAAAGACACTGGGAAGTGGTGAAAGTCTTGTTAGAGTATGGAACAAATCGAACGATATAAATCATAACGCAGTTGCGTGGGTCTTCTGGGCTAAGTGGTAGTCGCACAAATAGATAGAACTGTGCTCCGCATCGGTAGGGCCGAGTACCAGTATCTAGAATGAATATCTGGTTTGGACTTTGCAGTGAGCCATACTAGTATACTGACTACGTGCTTCAAGTTGTCCTTGATGGAAAAGAAATTGTTTCTAGGACAACAAGAACAACACGTTTGTTCACTTTTGTTCACAATAGAAGTGCGAATTGGCAAACTCTTAGCGCTTTCTATCTCGGATGTCTAGGCCACTGTATGTGCAGCCCGAAGTTGTCTATGATGGATCACAAGCTATTTTCAAGCATATGAGGCCTGTATCTTTTTGGTCCAGGACAAGGACATAGCTCTATTGATTATGCTGACAGAAATGCCGTCCTGTGGGTCAACATTTGAATTTATCAGACAATTTTTACTCACAGCCACACAAATTTAATATGGTTTGTACACTGAGGACGGTGAGACCTCACTACTAGTACTAGAAAGCAACATAGCAGAGTCCGAACAGTAGCCTATGACTAGCATGACTGAACGATTCCAATCAAAGGTAGAACCAGGGAGAAGTCAGTTACTAGTAGCACACAATATAGCACACAATATATATCGGCCCACTATCGCGCCAACATGGCACGTGACGGGCTCATTTACATTTACACCCCTAGTCGAACCTCCAAAATTAGGTGGCTAACAGATATGCAAAGTCAGTAAAAAGCTTTTTTCCCCCTTTCTCAACGAAACTTCAACGACTAATGTGGAGCAGAAATTGGCGTCGGGCTGACCTCGTTTGGCGCACTCTTCGTGACTGCTCGGGGTCATGCTCTTCTTTGACGGTGCTCTCCTCGCCCTCACACCTTCCACACCTTCCAGTTCTTGGATTAGTAGTCACTGGCACCGATTCCACCTTATGCGGTTTCCCATTTCCCTGCCAGGCTCTACAACGAGGTCATTCTAGGTAAGCATTGTCGCTCGTTCCCAATCAACATTGGCTTAGCTCCGCTATACATCATGACGTCCTTACCAACGCACACCTGTCTCTCGCTTTTTGCACTCGACTCGCTCATTGGCTACCCACCTACTGACCAACATCTCGTTCATCGATCGGCCTGCACGATTTCTCTCTCCTTCAGTTGCTCTTCAACTTTGTTTGGCACGTCCAGATCCCTGTCTAGCATCAAGCGTGTCATCCCAGAACGCAGGCTCTGACGTGGCATAAACGTACTGCTGTCTTTTTGTGGCCCATCGAGACCCCGTACACCGCCACTCGACACATAGTAGGCGCTCCCCGGGAGGTGTCCACGGTCCATTTGAAGATAAGCCTCGGATTTATTCCATGCGGTCCACATGGTGACTGAAGAGTCATGACAGGCCAGAAAGGATGTCACATGCTTGTTGGCACATAGGAACGCTTGTTGAGATTTTGTTGTGCCACGGGCATTTGTACTCTGACAAAGGTCATCCGGACGCAGTTGGTCTGAATCAAATTGTGATGCGGAGGTCTGCTCACAGCTCTGGCCTGGCGCGGCACCGAGGTTCTGAACGTGGAATCCTGTTGGTGGCCTCGTTGACGGCTGACAGCCGTGAGAGGCAGTGACCTAGAGCGGAGAGATATCGTAGCTACTCGAATGGGAGCGACACAACAGGTAAGGAGGGGGCAGGACGGTGACACGGCCAGAAAACCACATACGCACCCAAAAGATTGAGAAACCCGAACACCTCGCCGATAGCTGGCCACTTGAGAAAGACGAGGGGGGTGCCTCCGAGGAAGCAGGCGGTCCCACGTAGCTTGTTCTTCCGCGCGAATCTGGTGTACTCTCTCCAAAAACGATACAGCATCTGAATAAGATAACAAAGAAGGAATAATACCAATCCCTGGTGTCTCTGCATTGCCGTTCCGACATTCACAATAGGGTTATATGCGACAATAAAATCCAGCGAAGGTCAATATGCCCTCAGATCGGGGTCAACAAGGATGACGAGTCGTCCATCACGATTCATGAGTCGGGAGAGCGGGGATGCTCATTTATTCCAATAGGTAAAGGGCGGCGGTGTCGTTGTGATAGAGAGCCTTTAGCGAGGGGTGGGTGAGTGGAGGATAATAAGCTCAGGACCGATAACCGATTTTACCGAAAATCTATCTCTTTGTCGCCGGGCGTGCCGGCCAGGTTCTCGCAAGGAGACTGAATCAACATAGCTATTACTATTGACAACTGACTCAATGCGCGCACCAGGTCTTCTTCCTCGGTGGCCTTATCAGCCTACAAAACACATCTTGCATTGCGGCTCGGAGTAACAAGCTACGCGGAATCGTCTGCCCCCTCTTTGTTTTCCTCAAGTCGACAACCATCAGTGTGCTCGTGTAGATGTCCGATTTTCTCAACGTTTTCAAGTGCGAGCGTGCTTTTGGCTGCTTTGCTGTCCTCCCCTCCTTACCTGTTCCGTCACTCTGCGGCGTTCCAGAGGCTTTCTTGATGCCCTATTTACCTATGTCGATATTTGCGGGCTGTAACAGCGGCGCTAATCACGACCCACGTTTCTAGAATCCATCTTCCAGTGGCATTAGGATCCCCGGGTCAAGGTGGAGCTTGGATCTTGGATTCTTAGTGTTCGAGCGCGGTCACGCTGGATCTGTGGGCAGAACGGGCGACACAAATGTCGGCACGTTGGATAAGCATTAGTCGAGCGCTGTGTACATGGGATGTTGTACGTTCGCATGAACAGCGAAAGGTGAAAAGAACATCAATTGTATGTATTTTCCCCGTGGCTGGAGGCAGGGGTGGAGGACATGAGATCGCTCACATGAAGTTTCGTGTTTCTTGCGCGGACGAAAGAGTTACGGGGAGTTCCAGGCGCGAGAATCTCTGAGAGTTACGATGGGCTAGTAAGTACAGCATTCTGTACGTACTATGAGTGTTGGAATGCGGAATGCGTTTACTGAGAAGATTATCGAGGCCGAAGGAAGCTTTGTTTGAGGCTGGGGTGCCCTTACAGGGCTCGGGTGAGATTGCTGCCAGTGGGAAAAGAGCTTCGTTCGTTCGTGTTTCTGGAGGGCACCCTTGACTTGTGCTGGTCGAGAAGTAGTCGATGAGTCGGAGTCGATGGGTTGTGTGAAATAGGAGCTCGGCTGAGACGGGCAATGGCCCGGGCCCAAACGCCCGAACGTATTCTTCGGTTATCATCTGCCCCGTCAATTTGACCACTACAGTAGTAACATATCGGCTACAGCTTCAACGAATAAATACATCTTCCTCACTCTGACCTACGAATGACGTTTCACATTTCGCGCGGGCCCCCCTTTTTGACATCCAAATGGCCAACCATCGAACATGCTGTCAGAGGTAGTATTCGGTCTGTCTTGTTTTAGGTGCGTTCATCGGCCCCGTTTACCCTTACCGGTACTAACCCTCCCTAATCCAGAGCATTTGTTTCCCATTTATCATTTTTCTTAATCGGTTACCCATCGACAAGTTCCACATCTACCATAAACCGGCACTCTATGGCACTCCTCACCATTTGTCCTGGACGTCTCGCGCTTGCCATACCACTGCCACCTTCCAGTTTGTGGACCACAGAGCAGGTCCGCGTGCCATTGAGGTATGGCGCCTGCCCTACCTATGTGGTGTCACACTTTTCTGTCGGGCACAGCTACAATTATAAGGACATTCTAGTTGAGTATTGTAATCGCAGAGCTCGCTCTTTCTCAATAGACGTTTAGGCACGACTCAATGCGGCATTATAACCTCTCCAACGCACACTTATCAGGCATTCGGCTCCCTCATTGGTTAGCCATCTGCTAGCCATCGTCTCTGGCCTGGTGCCGTGCCTTGGTTCTGAATGTAGAGCCTTGTTAGGTGGCCTTGTTGACGGTTCTGGCTCAGATTCCTGAAGAACAGTGCGCACACGTGAGGAGATATAGGTGGAAGATGTGTTGGTCAGAGTGAAACAGGGAATTGGAAGTGGGTACGAGTGGATAATTTTCAGGTCTTGAGCTCGCTCAAATCCACAGCACAGAGCATTCGAAAAACCCATCATTTTGGTGATGTCACGGTCCCGCTGGGCTCATCCCTGTATTCCTCCTATTCATATCGGAAGTGCGGAGACCATGGGTATTGGTGTCGCTTCTTTTGTGTTGTCATATCCAAACGCTGTCACCCCCCTTCTGGAGCGAATAAACCGTGTCATTTGTACAGCCTGCACGGATTCTCTCTCCTTCAATTGCCCTTCGACCCCTCTTCATATCTATGTCCTTATGAGCATTTTATCCATGACAGCATACGCGTTGCTGTGAGGTCGCCATGTGGACACCAATTTTGGCCCATCGAGACCGTAAACGTGACTCAGCCATGCAAGCGCTCCCTAGAAAGTGTCCACGGTCCATGCAAAGACAAACCATGGGCCTAGTGAGGTATCCAAATGGTAACTGTGTGGATAGGCCCGAGAAGGGCATCGCTGTGATGTGTTGGATAGCAAGAACATGCTGGTCGATCATAGATGCGAGATATTGTTGTATGCTATGTCTGCCATGAAAAGAGCGGGAAATCTCGAGCGAGAGTAAGATTGTGCCAGCATCCCAGCTGGACGTCGCTGTCACGGTGGAGCCGCTGGAGCGGAATTACCTAAAATTGTGGTGATCGCACAGTCACCCCAAAGGGCTGCTCGGCGTCATGCATCCTCTTTGATTGACGGTGTTCTCCTTGCCCTCGGAAATGTGCGCAACCTGTCACGCTGGCTAATCACCTATTTCCTCGATATACAGACGCACCAGATCCTCTTTCTCGGCTGTCTCTTCTTCATCACCGGCCCACAAAGACGTTTTACTTTTTCGCGCGGAGGAACAAGCTACGTGGGACCGTCTGCTTCCTCGGAGGCACCCTCTTCGTCTTTCTCAAGTGGCCAGCCATCGGCGTGTTCGTGGAGATGTTCGGGTTTCTCAATGGTTTTGGGTGCGTATCCGCTTTTCTGGCCGTGTCTCCGTCCCGCCCCTCCTTACTGTTCTATCGCTCCCATTCGAGTAGCATATCTCTGCGCTCTAGGTCACTGCCTCTCACAATTTCCTCTACAAATCTCGCGCTTTCCATGCCACTGCCACACCTTCCAGTTTCTAGACTAGTAGATCCACGTGCCACCGATGTATGGCGTCCACCTTAGCCTATGCCACTTCCCAATTTCCCTGCCAGGCTCTACAACAAGGTCATTCTAGGTAAGCATTGTAACCATAGAACTCGCTCGCTCCCAATCGACATTTATTTAGGCTCAGCTATACATCATTACGTCCCTGCCAACACACACTGGTCTCTCGCTTTTTGCACTCGACTCCCTCATTGGCTGCCCACCTACTGACCACTATCTCTGACCTGGCGCGGCTCCGAGGTTCTGAACGTGGAACCCTGTTGGTGGTCTCGTTGACAGCTGACTGCCGCCGTGCCTGAGAAGAGTGGTGTACACGCAGCGAGGACATATAAATGGAGAATGTGGTGATCAGGGCGAAATTGAGGACCAGAAATAGGTACGCAGCAGTAGTTTTCAAGTGGTACTGAACTGGCTCAAACGTACATACAGAGCATTTGAACAACTCGTAATCCTTCTTGACCTCGATCTGAGGGCAATTGACCTTCGCTGGTGCCGAGATGAGCGCATATAACCTTATTGCGAACGCCGGAACGGCAGTGCAGGACGGCAGGGATTGGTATTTATTCCTTCTTTGTTATGTTATTCAGGCTCTGTATCGCTCTTGGAGAGAATACACCAGTGGTGCGGCATTCGTACTTTGACAAAGGTCATCCGGACGCGGTTGGTCTGAATCAAATTGTGATCATTCGGAGGTCCGCTCACAGTGACAAAAGTGATAGTCTTTGTTCACAATGTGTTTTCTATCAGAGGTCAACTCTCGATGTTCTCCTCCTCAAAACCTCGTGATAGGTTTCGGCCTTCCATCGTGCCCCTACCGACGTGTACTGCAAGCTGCGTCTCCTCAACGACCATCTCCTTCATCAGTCGGCCTCCGCAACTTCTCTCTCTTTCAGTCGTACACGCGACTCGACGTGTGACAAGCGCTCCCCAGGAAGTGTCCACGGACCATGTGAAGATAAGCCTCGGTGTATTCTATGCGTTCCGCATAGTAGCTGATGACTCGGAGTCATGACGGGCCACGAAGGACGCCATATGCTTGTTGGCACGTAGAGACGCTTGTTGAGATTTGTTAGTCGGCCATAGAGGTTGTACGTCCATCGTGATTCATGAGGGCGGGTGAGCGGGGAGATGCTCATTCATGCCGATGGCTAGAGGACAGAGATATTGTCGTTGTTGTGGACCCGGAGAGAGCGCCTTTGGCGAGGGGTGGGCGAGTGGAGGGTAATGGGCTCAATACCGATGAACCGATTCTGGGCGGCTGAGACCTATATTCTCGCTTATTCTCGCACGGAGTGATCTTGGGCGTAAAAGTTATAGTCACTAGGCAGTTCAGGCCGGTACCACGTGACGTCTTCGGTTCGGAAGGCTGGGGCCCGTGGCCTGCGCGCCGCGCGTAAATGAATATTGGCATAGTAATGACCTTGTCAAACTGCGGAACTACCGAGTGATAAGTGGATAGCCAGACTCGGATCTGGAAACACACTGTCGCACTGTCGTCTCAACTTTGAACTTATTGACCAGCTGACGTTGTTTCTGAATCATGCCGGTCTTTATACCCACTTAGGAAAGTACTTGCGCCTGCCTTAAAATCTGATTGGCAGTTGACTAGTAGGTTTGATATCAATACTAGTACACGAGGTGGCCTCACCCTCACCTTTAACCACGACAACATCCACCCCACTTTCATATACTCAGACCCTACTACTTTCTCTTTTCTCAACCATATGTCTTCTACTGATACTTCTGACTCGTCTACTACTTTGCAGTCTCTTTTGGACGATGCCGTTAAGCAGTACCAATCGAAGGTTGGGGAAAGCCTCATCGAAAATCAACTTGCCATCCGACTCAGATTATGCGACACCATTGAGTCCGTCGCTGAAGTTCTCCAAGATCAAGTACAGGCATTTCATAAACGTAAATCCCTGGCAAATGACCGTCACCCCAAGGTGATCAAGTCCATAAAGCGTGTTGTTGATGTTCTGCATACGGTCTTCACTGGTTCGGGCACTGCCCTAAGAGGATTTCAAGGACCTACTCACGCTGGACATGGTGTTGCTTCAGTGGTGCGTCTGCCATTGAATGCGCCGATAGTATCCATGCTCATACCATTATTCATATTCTGCAGCTCATACCAGCTGTAAAGTTAATAATTTCTGCCATTGGTATCCTCCTTGCCGTATGTCTCTTCAGTTTCTCAGCGCGTGTTCTCGTGACAATAATGACATCTCGTATCTCAGGCCGCGAAGAGTGTCAATGCCGACCCTGATGCCCTTTTCGAACTATTCGAGTCCCTTGGAAATTTCGTCCAACGCTTGGATATTTATACTCAAGCTTCTCCAACAATGGCGGTAAGAAACATTGTTGTGAAGATCATCATCGAACTATTGTCTGCCCTCGCCCTGGCTACGGAACAGATAAAGCAAGGACCACTGAGTGAGTGGATTTTTGCCCATAGGTCACATGGCTGACCGCGATGCAGAGAAGTTCGGACTGAAGCTATTCGGAGAGAATAAGGTCGAGGAGGCACTAAAGAAGCTGGATAAGCTTGTCCAGGAAGAGGTGCGGGCGACTGGAGCGCAGACGCTCGGAGTTGTCTCCCGTCTTGAGCAGAAGACGACGGAAATCATGGACGGTGCAACGAGGGATAGGCTTACCCAGGAGGAGGTTCTCCAAACTACCGCGCAGACGCTAGGAGTTGTCTCCCGAATCGAGCAAAATTCGAGTGCGATCATATACGGTGACACGAGCCATGTGAAGAAAGAAAAGGGTCAGTATCCACATAATCTCGTCATTTCTGACCAAGAACACTGAGACCGTTTTACAGCTGACCAAATGCGGCGAGATATTAAACACTGGCTCTCCCCGCCAAACCAATGGAATAACCACAACATGGCGTGCGAAGCTTGCCACAACGGGACCACGAAATGGCTCATTCACAGTGATACTTTCATCAACTGGCAGTCGTCTGGCTCCCTTTTATGGGTTTGTGGTAAACGTAAGTGTCCCTTGCTGTTACAACAACACACCGAGACTGATGGCTTCTGTTGTCGTAGCCGGCGCTGGAAAGACCGTCATCTGGTACGCAACATTTCCGTGATTTTTTTTTTCGATGGAAACTAATATCATCAAGCTCGTCAATCATTGAATACATCGACGGCATGCGCAAGTCTGGATCGGCCTTGCTAGCGTTCTTCTATTGCAAATTTGGAGATGACGAAAAGAAGAATTTGCGGGGTTTATTATCCTCGTTTCTGTTCCAGCTTCATGACCAGTCCCAGTCCTACTCCGATATTCTTTCAAAGTTCTATTCGGAACACCGTAATGGCTTTCAAGAACCCAGCGACGCCGCACTTGCCAGATGCCTTAATGATATTTTCCGATGCGCTGCACATCCCCCAATTTACCTCATTGTGGATGCTCTTGATGAATGCCCGAAAGCCTATGACACTCCATCTCCCCGGGGAAAGGTCCTCAAGCTTGTGGAGGAGCTTGTCGGTTTGAATCTTCCAAATCTACGTATATGTGTCACTTCTCGCCCTGAAACCGACATCCAAAATGTCCTGAACCACTTGAAACCCCATTTTGTTTCCCTTCACGAAGAGGGGGGACAAAGACGAGACATCGAAACATACATCAGATCTGTCGTTGACTCGGACCTCATCATGGGAACATGGGGAGAGGAGGAGAAGATACTAGTCACCGGAGAACTTTTACAAAAGAGCGATGGAATGTAAGGCATCGGTTCTACAAAACTGCGCGATGGTGACTGACACATGTGATGCAGGTTCAAATGGGTCTCATGTCAATTCGACTTCCTTCGCCGCTACCCTCCGGAGCGTATCCGGGTTGTTCTGGAAGAATTGCCGGTCACCCTCGATGGGACGTATGAGCGTACCTTGCAAGATATTGATGAGGCAATCTGGGGCGATGCGCACCGGCTGTTCCAGTGTATGGCGGTGGCGTCCCGTCCGTTTACCGTTGAAGAGCTTGCGGAGTTTCTCGCTTTCGATTTCGAGGCCGAAAATTTTCCCAAGCTTGTCGAGGATAGCCGCCGGAAAGACCCAATTCAGGCTGTGCTATCCACGTGCTCGAGTCTGATCACCCTTGTCCAGGACGATCGCTGGTATGGCCGAAGTGATTCGAAACTGGTTCAGTTCTCGCATTTTTCGGTGAAGGAGTTCTTAATGTCGGGCCGCCTCGCAGCTGCGCAAAAGCCTACCATCCGCCGTTACAACATTCTTACTACACCTGCTCACACCCTGGTCGCGAAAGCCTGCCTCGGCACCCTGCTGCACCCCGATGAAAAGTTCACCGATGATAGCCTCAAGAAGCTCCCTCTTGCTCCGTACGCAGCGCGACACTGGGTAGACCATGCCCTGTTTGAAAATGTGTCAGTGACAGTACAAGAAGCCATGAAACGTTTTTTCGACCCAACGACCCGAAGCTGGGAAAAGATTGATTTGTACCCTTTCCGGCTAATAGAACTTCCATTGCATCTCGCGGCACACTACGGCTTATCTGATATCGCAGAGTTCCTCATTGTCCAATGCGCACAAAACGTAAACGCTCGGCAGCCTGACAATCACACACCATTATCTATAGCTTCTGAAAGGGGCAACGGGACGATTACGCGATTTCTTCTCCAGCACGGGGCCGATACAAATCCACACTACAACAACTCCTGCATTCCACTGAATTTAGCGTCTCAAGGAGGACACCTGGAAGTTGTTCAGATCCTTGTTTCTCATGGTGCGGATTTAAACTCTCAAGATGACACAGGATCGACACCATTACATTCTGCGTCGGTCCGTAATCATTGGGAGGTAGCGAAGGCTCTTCTCGAGTACGGCGCAGATGTTAGTGTGCACGACAAGAACAGCCAGATGCCGCTACACGTTGCATCAAAAAAGGGACACCTGAAAGTTGCTCAGCTCCTTCTCGATCATCATGATGGTGCAGACCTGAATGGCCTGGATAGGAATGCCCTGACTGCCTTGCGCCTGGTGCGTGACGCACCACATTGGTACGCACTATGGTATTCTCGATTTCAGTTTAGGTAATGCTAGAAATCCATTTAGGTCATCTACTTTGAAGATAAAAGAGCGTTCAGATCTCGCTAAAGTCCTTATCGAGCGTGTTACAAATATAGACTCACCAGACAGGTTCAACAGGACGCCATTGCATGATGCATCGGAGAATGGATACCTCGACTTTGCTCGACTTCTTCTCGATCATGGCGCAGATCCGAACGCCCTGGATAACAGTCACGAGACCCCGTTGCATCTAGCTTTGCGACGCGGACACCTGGAAATTTTTCTGCTTCTTCTGCTTCGTGGCGCAAATCATGATTCTAGAAATGAGCAAGCCAGGACTCCTTTACACCTGGCGTTAGACCAGTATGCTTTATGTCATTCTCGATTTCAGTTTAGGTAATGCTAGAAATCCTTTTAGCTTGAATAAGACGAAACCTGCAGATCTCGCAAAGTTCCTTATCGAGTGCGGCGCAAATGTAAATTCACAAGACACAGACAACAGGACACCATTGCATTTTGCATCGGAAAAAGGATACCTAGACGCAGCTCGACTTCTTCTCAATCATGGCGCAGATCCGAATGCCCTGGATAACGATTACGTGACCCCATTGCATCTGGCTTCGAAACACGGACACCTGGAAATTGTCCAGCTTCTTCTTCATCATGGCGCAAATGATTCCCAAGATAAGACTGCCCGGACTGCCTTACACCTCCTGTTGGAGGAGGAAGAGTATGCTTTATGTTATTCTCGATTTCAGTTCAGGTACTAATGCTACTAAATTAGCTTTTTTGGGGGGGGGCCAGGTTTTGGGCGTTCAGATATGGCTAAAGTCCTTATCGAGTGTGGTGCAAATGTAAAATCACAAGACAGGGACAACCGGACACCATTGCACTTTGCATCAGAAAATGGATACCTAGACGCAGCTCAACGACTTCTTGATCACGGTGCAGATCCGAATGCTCTGGATAACGATCACGTGACCCCGTTGCATCTGGCTTCGCGACGCGGACACCTGGAAATTGTCCAACTTCTTCTACTTCGTGGTGCAAATCATGATTCCCAAGATAAAAGTGCCCGGACTGCCTTACACCACCTGTTTTTTAACTGCAAGTGGGGTTATGGGTACGCTTTATTTTATTCTCGACTTCAGTTTAGGTAATGCTAGAGTTGAAATCCTTGCTAGAAACCCTTCGAAAGTGGAGCATTCATTTATTGCTAAAGACCTTATCGATCGTGGTACAAACGTAAATTCACAAGACGCCGACAACTGGACACCATTGCACTTTGCATCAAAATCTGGATACCTAGACTCTGCTCGACTTCTTCTTGATCATGGCGCAGATCTGAATGCCCTGGATAACAATCACATGACCCCATTGCATCTGGCTTCGAAACATGGACACCTGAAAATTGTCCAGCTTCTTATTCTTCGTGGCGCAAATCATGATTCCCAAGATAACAGTGCCCGGACTGCCTTACACCTCCTGTTGGAGAAGAAAGAGTACGCTTTATGTTATTCTCGATTTCAGTTCAGGTACTAATGCTACTAGATTAGCTTTTTGGGGGGGAGGCGGCGGAGGCCGGGTTCTGGGCGTTCAGATATAGCTAAAGTCCTTATCGAGTGTGGTGCAAATGTAAAATCACAAGACAGGGACAACCGGACGCCATTGCACTTTGCATCAAAATCTGGATACCTAGACTCTGCTCGACTTCTTCTTGATCATGGCGCAGATCCGAATGCCCTGGATGATTATCACATGACCCCATTACATCTGGCTTCGGATTACGGACACCTGGAAATTGTCCAGCTACTTCTTCTTCGTGGCGCAAATCATGATTCCCGAGATAAGGAAGCCCGGACTGCCTTACACTGGGCACTTTGGTACGCTGCATGCCATTCTCCATTTCAGTAATCCTTTAAGTTCAAGTTTGTTTAGCTTGGAGGACACCTTGTCCTTGACCTTGTCGCAAAATCTTTGGGAAGAGGTTTATAATCAGTAAATATATAATAGATTATTATAATATATAATAATCTCATTGCCGAACTTTGCAACAATTAGTTGAAATATCTAGAATGAGTACAGTATCTGGTTTGTTTTGCAGTGGGCCATACTGACTACGTGCTTCAAGTTGTCCTTGATGGAAAAGAGATTGTTTCTAGGACAACAAGGAAAACACGTTGGTTTGCTTTTTCTCACAATAGAAGTGCGACAAGGCAAGCTTTTAACGCCTTTTGTCTCGGATGTCGAGGCCGCTGTATCTGCAGCCCGAAGTTGCCTATAGGACAAAAACATTCATGGCTCGGTTGATTATGCTGACACAATGCCGTCCTGTGGATCATTTCACCTTATTGCGCCTTATGTTTGAATTCCTCACTCAATTTTACTCATTCCCACACAAAATTTGATATTGTTCATACACGAGGACAGTGAGGAGCCCTCGACACTAGAAATGGTAAGAAAATAAGCAGAGTATCAAGCCCATGGCGTAACTGAACGATTCCAATCAAAGATAGAACCGGGGTAGTTCAAGTTACTAGCGCACGCAACCTATCGCGTCAGCATGGCACGTGGCGGCCTGCTACGACCGCCTCGCTTCACCTGCCATTTACCGTGACATATACACCCTAATCCTAATCGAATCCTCCCCAAAATTATGTGGCTAACAGATATGCAAAGTCAGTAAAAACCTTTTTTGTTTTCTTTCATTACGAAACGTTGACGGCTAACGTGGAGCAGAAATTGGCGTCGCGCTGACCTCATTTGGTGCACTTCTTCATGATGCTCGGCGCCATGCTCTTCCTTGACGGTGCCCTCCTCGCCCTCGGAAATGTGCGCAATCCATCTCTCCCAGTCTCATGCTGGTTAATCGTTATTCCCTCTATACACACGTACTTAGATCCTCTTTCTCGGCGGTCTCTTCCTCATCATCGGCCCATAAAAGACGTTTTACTTTTTCGCGCGGAAGAACAAGCTGCGCGGGACCGCCTGTTTCTTCGGAGGCATCCTCCTCGTCTTTCTCAAGTGGCCAGCTATCGGTGTGTTCCTGGAGATGTTCTATTTTCTCAATCTTTTGGGTGCGATCTGCTTTTCTGGCCGTCTCTCCGTCTTTCCCTCCCCTTACTTGTTCTGTCCCATACCACTGCCACACCTTCCAGGTTTTGGACTAGTGGGTTCATGTGCCACCGATGTATGCATTTCCCTGCAAGGCTCTACAACAAGGTCATTCTAGGTAAGAACTGTAACCATAGAACTCGCTCGTTCCCAATCGACATTGATTTAGGCCCCGCTATACATCATAAGCCCTTGCCAACGCACACTTGTCTCTCGCTTTTTGCACTCGACTCCCTCATTGGCTGCCCACCTACTGACCATCGTCTCTGGCCTGGCACGGCTCCGAGGTTCTGAACGAGGAACCCTGTTGGTGACCTCGTTGATGGCTGACTACTGCCGTGCATAAGAATGGCGTACACACAGTGAGGACATAAATGTGGTGATCAGGGAGAAATTGAGGACGAGAAATAGGTACGCAGCCGTA
>QLPA01000774.1:0-39919 GCA_003313945.1 Lactifluus pinguis
CTAAATGTTCTGGCTAAGGTGGCTCGGCTAAATCTGGCAAGCCGATGCCATGGCTAAGTGTGGCTCGGCTTCGGCTGGCTCCGGCTCGTCAAGCCCCGCAACACTACTACTGACAAATTGTTTGCGGCCAGAACCCAAAAGCAAAATACGAAGCGCAAGAAACGCAATATTGAGTGTTTTAATTGCAAAAAATGCGGCCATGTAAAAGCCAATTGTTGGGCGAAAGGTGGTGGCAAAGAAGGTCAAGGACCCAAAAATCACGAAATGAAAGCTGGAGCAGCATCAGCTGAAGCCCAACAAGAAGAAGTCGAAGCTTGGATGCTGGCACAAGAAATCGAATCGACCGCCAATCCGAGCGAAGAAATGGAGGGGGCATGGGCTGTAATTGAAGAAGACGAAGTCAAGATATCAGCTATGGTATCAGAACCACGAACCTCAAATGAAATCGAGCTCTATGATTCAGGAGCATCAAGACATATGTCGCCCCACAGAGACAAGTTCATTTCTTATCATCCCATCGAACCGCGTGCTATAAAAACCGCTGATAAGCGACTGTTTTATGCCATAGGAGCTGGGGACTTGAAAATCAATGTACCAAATGGAGCAGTGACATCAAGCGTGCTGCTGAAAGATGCCCTACATGCACCAGATGTTGGAGTCACCATTGTGTCTGTTAGCCAGATTACCCAAGCTGGGAAAACGGTATCATTTACTGGTGACTTCTGTGAAATAAAAAATCAGAAAGGAGACGTCATTGGATGCATCCCAAAGAATTCAAGAGGGTTGTATAGGGTGCAGCATGATGAGATGCATGCTGCGGAAGTCATCGAAAAAGTGAGTCTTCCCACGCTCCATCGAAGGCTTGGTCATACTTCAGTCGACACCATCTGTTCACTCCTCTGTCACCATGCCATTGAGGGTGTGGAATTAATTGAAGACTCTTCACCATTTTGTTGTGATTCATGTGAGCATGCGAAAAATGCTCGCAAATCTATCAAGAGCGAACAGACCGGCGGTCAAGCAAGCGCATTTGGTGAGGAAATCCATTCTGATCTCTGGGGACCATCAAGAACTTGAACCACCACCCTTGGAGGATATCTGTATTATGTGACCTTTACAGATGATTTTACTCGATACACCAAAATCGAACTACTCAAAAGGAAGAGCGATGCTCTCGCGGCCTACAAGATGTTTGCGGCTTGGGCGCAGATGCAGCACAGTACCGAAATTAAACGATTATGATTGGACCAGGGAGGTGAGTATACAGGGAATCAATTCACAAAATTCCTGCAAGAACAAGGAACTGAATGAAGGCTCACCACCCACAACACTCCACAACATAATGGAGTTGCAGAGGCACTGAATAGGAGACTCATGGAAAGGGTACGTGCTATGCTTCACCAGTCAGGTCTCCCCAAAAATCTTTGGGGAGAAGCACTTCACCATGCTGTCTGGCTGAAAAATAGGAGCTCGACTCACGTGCTCGGTAATATCACCCCATTGGAGCGCCTCACAGGCATTAAGCCGAACATATCGGGTGTGCCCGAATGGGGGCAGCCTGTATGGGTCCATATCTTCAAGGGGTCGAAATTACAAGCACGAGGAGTCAAAGCACGGTGGGTGGGTTACGACAAAGAGTCTCCTCATGCCCACAGAATATATTGGCCAGAAAAAAGCAAGACTTCGGTCGAACACGATGTCAAATTCATAACTGACACCATCACCGTGTATGCGCCTATGCAAATCCAGCCCGGACAAGCCGTGACTGCCACTCCTCAAATTGTACAGGCGATGCCCACTCCTCCTCCTCCTCCCAAATCACTCCTGCCTCATCAAATTCCACTGCTGCCACCAACACCTGAAGAACAAGACGAAGAAGAAGATCAACTGCCATCGACACCTTCATCGCCGTTGACACCATTATCATCTGTTACCCCATCGGGGCGATCGATTACACCCCCCACTGCGCCTCGAAAAGGCAAAGAGAAGATATTGGTGATATCGGCACCACCTCAACCTACGCGTAAATTGACATGCGAACCAAAACCCTCAGAGTATGTCAAGTGGCTGATGGCTGGAGAAGGCACCACTGGGGGCAGCAGTAACATCTCATCTATGATTAAATGGATGCATTCTAACATACAAGAGGCATATGAGAAATATGTCTCATCTTCAGATCGATTTTACAATTCAGCACAAGAAGATGACCCCAGTGCTTCAGCCGTCGAGTTTGCATATGGTGCTGAACTCGAATCCGCCGCCGCCGCTGCCATTTTCGAAACTGAGGGCGATCTGAAGACGCTACGTGAAGCGCAATCGCAACCCAATTGGCCTCTTTGGAAGGAGGCGATGGATCGCGAAATCACGACTCTCAAACATGCGGGAACATGGGAGACAGTCCTGCAACCCCAAGGCAAGAATATTGTCAGCTCAAAATGGGTCTACCATATCAAAAAGAAGGCCGACGGTACCATCAAGAAGTACAAGGCACGCCTCGTTGCACGAGGATTCACACAAGTTTACGGAGTCAATTATTACGACACCTACTCCCCCATTGCAAAACTTGGAAGTATTTGCATGATTTTAGCGTTCGCGGCACGCTACGACTGGGATATCGAAACTTTTGATTTTATTGGCACATATCTTAACGGAGAACTTGAAGCTGATGAAGATATCTATATGCAATCGCCGCCCAGTTACGAAGAACAAGCAGACCAAGTCAAACACCTTAAGAAATCTCTCTACAGTCTTAAACAGGCCAGACGTTGATGGTACAATACCTTAGCATCTGCCCTCACTGATATTGGTTTTCGCATTAGCAAAGCCGATCTAGGTGTATTCTATTTACACACGCAGTATGATACTCTCATACTTGCAGTGCACATTGACGATTGCGTGTTGACAGGCAGCTTGTCAAAGTTCATCGCCGATTACAAAATCAAGATCAATGCGCAATACTCGTTGACTGACTTGGGGCCAATTCACTGGCTTCTTGGCATCAAGATTGTTCAGGATCATTTTGCGCACATGATATCACTCTCGCAAAAAGCTTATCTTGACACCATCATTGCGCGATTTAATCTCGGCGACGCAAAAGCTCAACGGATGCTGATGATCCCAAATGCGATTTATTCAAAAGAAGACAACCTTATCAATACAATGGCGATGAGCAACGTGCCTTATTGGGAGGCAATCAGCAGTCTTATGTATGCTGCCATAGCCACTCGACCTGACATTGCATTTGCAGTGTCGATACTGTCACAATTTTTGGAACACCCTAGCCAACTTCATTGGCAAGCTGTAAAGCGAATTTTTCGCTATTTAATTGGCTCAAAAGATTCACAGTTGACTTATGGCAGAGAGTTACAAAATCTGACCGGATTCACAGATGCAGATGGAGCTATGCAGCCTCATCGACACATGATATTAGGCTACGCTTTTTTGATCGACGGTGGCATCATTTCCTGGCGTTCTCGAAAGCAAGAGCTTATCACTTTATCAACTGCCGAGGCCGAATATGTCACTGCAACACACGCAGCCAAAGAAGCAATTTGGTTGCGCCGTTTTATTGGCAAAATCATTCCGAGCACACTACACCAACCACTTTATATTGCGACAATCAAGCCATGATCAAACTGATTGTTGACGATAACTACCACATGCGCACCAAACACATTGATATTAGATACCACTTCATTCATGAAGTAGTATCTTTGGGCAGTATTAATGTTGTTTACTGTCCTACTGAAGATATGACTGCAGATATCTTCACAAAAGCTCTACCTTATTGGAAGGTCAAAAATCACTGCCTTGGACTAGGTCTCCATCGCACTCCTGTCATGCTTGAGGGGGACTGTTGTAATATCAATTATGACATCAGGGGGACCGCCGCCAAAGCCAAAAATGAATGCCTCGATGCGAACGATGAGGAAGACACTTCGAGTGTCTAGAAACACAGTCTGGACATGTTTTACTTCAATTTTGTTTCGCATCTTTGTTTTATTCAATTGATCTCATCATTGCCTTGTTATTAACAATTCTATCTTTATTTCACAGTCTTGAAGTGTCGAGAACGACACAGAAAAAGGGTTTTCACATATACTGTGATTTACCCTATTTCCTTTTTCGGTTACAACAAGCGCAACTTCGTGCGTTGACCTTTGTGGTCATTTGTCTCAGTCTTCTCTCATTTTCCAATCGTTTACTGGATTGCTTACTTTTCAAAAGATCATAAGATCATGTTCTTGTTTCTATCTTTTAAAATAGTGTAAAAACAAATTATCGATATGTATAAAATATGGCCATAAGTTGGCCCTTTGAATGTAACGATTTTTCCCCATTCCGCGCCCCACTCTCCGTCCTCATAAAAATCACCTAAGTTCCCATAATCATATCATGTATGAAGTGTATGTTTGGGTTCAGGAATTGTGACTTGTAGATGAACAAGTTGAGGTTTGGTTTGAGAGTGAGACTTGTGTAGTTGACAAGTTAAGTTCAACATTAGCAAAATGTCCCAGCAGCTTAAAGTCACTTAAAGTCACTTAAAAAATTTCACTTAAAATTTGCTTAAAATGTGCTTAAAATGTGCTTAAAATTACATAAAACTGCCTTTTAAGTGGTTTTAAGTACATTAAGCAAACCTTTAGAAAATTAAGTCATTTAAGCACAACTAAGCGAAGTTAAGCGATGCCCATTTTTTAAGCAAAGTGGTTATGTGATTTTTAACCAACTGCTTACCAGTCATATCTGTGTACTTAATTGCACTTAAGAAATCTTGTTGACTGCTTACAGCACCTACCAGTTGTATCTGTTTGCTTAATTATCAGGTGTCACTTAAGTATCACTTAAAATCACTTAGAATAATAGGTTCACTGCTTACTAGTTATTGTGTTTGCTTAATTGTTACTTAAAAATGTGGTTGGCTGCTTACAGTGCTTACCAGTCACTTAACTATCACATAATTTACTTAAAGTCTGAAAAATATTGCCAAGTCATGAAATTTTTGCTAAGTCAAAATTTTGTCAAGTCAAAATTTCGCTAAGTCGTTCCAGTGGTGTGCACCAATCACATGCACGTGTTGTTTATTCTTGTTGGCACAATGTTGATCTTTTCTTCTCTGCGTCCTTCTGTGCCTCCCTCTCCATCTGTCCCCCTGTCGCCGCTGCCACTCCCCGTCTGGCCCTCTACGCTACTGTCGCCTTCTTGCCACCGCGACTGCGTCGCATGTTGTCAAACTGCCTTGCCCCAACGCGTCCCACGGCTGCCTCCCTCACCTCCTCTCCTCTGCCTCTGCCTCCACTGCGTCCTCCTGTGCCTGCACCGCCTCCTCCACATCACCGCCTCCTGGACTCACTAGCACTGCCAGGCTGTCCATGGGGTCATGCTACCTGCGCCGACGCCTTCTGCACCTCTTTGGTACATTGTCATGCTACCTGTCCCACACATCCTGACTTTTTATTCACCTCCACCTCTGCTGCTTCCTCTTGTGCCGCTGCTTTCACCACCTGCACCACCTCTTCCTGGGCCTCCTGGGCCGCTTCCGTCTCCTCCACTGCTGCCCCTTCCTGCACCTCCTGGGCCTTCCGCATCTCCCGCGCTTCCCACGCCCCTTGCACCTTCCGTGCCTCCTGCGCTTTGTGTGCTTCCCGTATTTCTTGCGTTTCTTGGATATTCGGCCTACCCGGTTATAGAAGCTGGTCTGGACATTCCGGATGAGGTCATAACACATCCTGCGATGGAGTCGCTCTCCACCTATGCTCTGGAGTCCCTGGTTCTCACAAATGTATGGGTTTCTCTAAACTGATACAGGAACATATGTCTAATCTAGCCCACTAGGACCTGCAAATGAATCCAGTTGCCTGGACACCCTTACGCCCAGTGTAAAGCCAGCTCACTGCAACTTGAGCCTTTTCTCGTGTTTTGTGCGCCTTGTGCGCCTCCCGCATTTCGTCATTTCCTGTGCCTCTGACATTTCGTGTGCATTTGCATTTCGTGTGCTTCCCACGTTTCTCGTAGTTTGTGCGCCTCGTGTGCCTCCTGCGTTTTGTGTGATTACCTGCGTTTTGTGCACATTCTGCATTTCCCACATTTTGTGCCTTTCACGTTTTGTGTTCCTTTCGTGCACCTCCCGCATTTTGTCTTCCTCTCTGTATTTCGTGTGCGTTTTGGCAGCACACCCCATGCCCCCCCCAGAGATGAGTGCCAACCTCCACCCAATGCCGCTCCTCCACGCCACAGCCCTCGAGTGCTGCGGCTGTGGCCATAGTGCAGCCCCCAGTGCTTGCTCACGCTCACCACACTCACCACGCCCCTCCCCAATATTTCCACCACTATCCAGGCACAGCTGCCGCCGCTGCCGCCGGGGACTAGTAAGTGCCACATGCCCATCACCACTACCAGCTCTGATACCTCCCTCTTTTTCTTTTTCTTTTTTTTCACTGGCAGTGCTTGCCTCAAGTTGGAGGAGCTCAGGTCAAGGTGCCAGGAACGCAGATTGCCCGTCTCAGGGAACAAGACGCAGCTTGTTCAACGGCTGCTGGGTGATGACGTGCATGTACGGGGTGAACAGGGTGCACTCGGTGCCCCACTCGGCGCTGCTCAGTACGTGCCCCCTCTGTTAGCTCACTGCCAACCACTAACGCCCTTTCTATGTCAGGGACTGGGGTACGGTGCACCGCAAGATGACACCATGTTGTGACGTGGCCAATGCCCCACCACCTGGGTTGCCACTGCCTCCCCTTGTTTTGCCTTGTTTTGCCTCCCCTCATTTCGACGCCATCATCCACAGCTGTGGGTGAACAGGGCACACTCAGCACCACTCAGTGTGTGGCCCTGGATCATGTGTGTTTTGTGCATGTTTTGTGTTTTGTGTTTTGTGTGTGTTTTGCATTTTGTGTGCATTTTGTGTGCCTCCCACATTTCCTGCATTTCCTGTGCCTCCTTAGTCCTAGTTATCAATGTTGTAGGTAGTCTCAATATAATTTGCTTAAAATGATCTTAAAAGTGCTTAACTTGAACATGCTTGAATTCACTGAAATGTTGAAATTGACCTGATTTTAAGTAAAAAAAAAACAGAAAATAAGTGGAAATAAGTGAAAATAAGTGAAAAATAAGCAATTTCTGAAGGCCAACTTGTCTTAAAATGACTTAAAGTGCTTAAAGTGCTTAAGGTGCTTAAAATATCTAGGAGTACTTAAAAGAACTTTTTAAGTGACTTTAAGTAGAAATAAGCTGCTGGGACATTTTGCTGATGAAGATCAAAGGTTTGGTTTAGAATGAGACTTAGTAAACAACTAAGTCAAGATCGTGTCAGAGGTTAAGGACTTAATCTTATTGAGTTAATTTCTAGACAGTAAAAGCCTTAGTGGATGATACAACCAACTTTGATATTCATAGTACCTAGACAATAAAAGCTATAGATGTGGAATGAGGAACAGTGTGATGTGTAAAGGTATCAGAAACTTACCCTCAGTGGATGATACAACCAACTGAGGAATAAGGTTTATCGTATGGTTAAACTATATAGTACTGTGCATATGAACGTTGGACTGTGTGTGTAATGCTAACATGTGATAAATCTCAGCACTTCAACTCTCCTCCTTGTCACAAACACAGGATAACAATAGGGATGTGAAAAATAACATTCCTTCTTGGTCTCTTACCATCATCATCATTGATTTTCTCACGATCCTCTCCATTGACTTTTTACTATGGCTTTCATATTTCCCCTTCCCACTCCCTCTGTGGATCCTCTCCCAACTCTTTCAGTTGCACAGGATGAAGCTGGTTCAAATTCCTAGACACCTTTGACACCGTTTTGCTCTGGGTCCCCCGTTTCTCAACCTATTACCCCCTCTTCTGAGGTCCTCGGCAAACACACAGGCACAGGACAGGCTGATAAGACCCCTAGGGAAAAGGGCATAACCAAACCCTCAACCCTATGGGTGCTTTCTGTGGGTGATGAGCTATCAGTATTCGACATCCACAATTCCTTCTGCCAGCGCTGGTTCCTCTCATGGGACCACCTCGTGGCTAATGCCACTTTGGCCCAAAAGGCTGAAGATGGAAAAATTTTTTGAGTCGAGTTTCCTCCCCAGTACGCTCATCTGGTCAAATGTGCTGTTGCAATTGTACCTCACCCCCTCCACAAGGTGAAAAAGGTGATGTTTGCATACATCTTAGAGCTTCTCAACAGAGAGGGCCCTCAAGCCTTCTTTGATCTCTCCATGGGCCAATGGTGGGCAACCCAGGCCCAGAAGGAGAAGAGGCAACTTGCACGGAAAAGGAACCGTGCATTGAGGCGGAACTGCTGGCTAGAGGCTAATGCCGAGGCCGCGGGCCCACAACAGTCATGCGAGCACTGCAAGCGAGAGTTTGCGTCATGCAGGAACCAGAAGCGACACCAATGCCCTTTTGCCAAGGACACAAGCGATGGGAGTGGGATCAATAACACGAAGGGGAACAAGCCCCCCCCCCAAGACCCCCACCGCTACCTCCTCCTCAATTGCTCCAGCAGCCACTGCTTAACCCCCTCAAGCTAAGAAGAAGCAAGCCCAGAAGAAATCGAAAAGCAAGAAGAAGCAACTGCTGACAGCAGCAAGCCCAACCCTGCCAAAGCCAACACCCGCTCCTTCCAGCACCAGAGAAGCGGCCATAAACCGCATTCCCCACCGCACAATGGATGGAGAGCTCGCCTCAGACCAGCCTTACAAGAAGACCGCAGACCACCGCTCGACTTGCCTCAACACCGAGCTGAAATGCAAAACCCACAGAGGGTTGCTAGACACCTTACATGATTAGTCTTATGTAGTGGTTCTGATAAGACTATGACACGGTAGTACAGTAGTAATGTGTACTGAAATCCGTCTACACAATAGGAAAACAGATTTAAAAAATAAAAAAAAATGTGAAAAATAAAGTAAGAAGAAAGAAAGGAAAATAAGAGTAAGAGTAAGGATAGGAATAGGAATAAAGAGATGAAGACAAGAAGACAAGAAAGATTAAAGGCACTCCTTCTTACACGTGACCAGCATCACGAAAAATATTTAACTATGATATTCCTAAATCATGCAAGTTCATATCTATCTAACAAGATGACCTTACCCTTAGAGTGAAATCATGACCTTATTTAGTTACAGGCAATATCCTAACTACCTAGCCAGATTGACTTTATCTATCATATCTATCAAAACAATAATGAACTTGGCAATCTAGTAATATCAGGGTAATCTTACAATATTTAGATGTCCTTAGGTACCTTGCTATATCATAGGTATCATAGGTGTCATGCTCACCTTGTGGTATCATGCTCACCTTATGGTGTCATGCTATATCATAGGTATCATAGGTACCTTGCTATATCATGGTGACCTGGCATGACCTATCTAGATAAGGTAATAAATAAATAATATCTATAGTAATGACTAATTACTTTTTATCTTAATTGCTAATTAACTTCTAATATACACCACATATAAGTCCTTATTTAACTTATTTTATTATGATAAGTCATATTTAAGACCTCTTATACCATTTTTACTTAAGTTATCCAAGTAACAGTTAGCTGAAATATATTTTTATTGAAAAGTGGCCATCTCAAGAATTGAACCAAAGACCTCTTAAACAAAGTACTGTTAACCACTAAGCCATCTGATCTTGTCTATATAAACCCTGAATCTTCTATTTTAACACTAAGTTATTGTAGTATTACTGTACCAATTAAATCAATTCATCACCCCATGTGACCTGTGACCTCCCTGATGAGATAATGGTTTTGTCAGGTCTGAATTTTTTTGTGATCTGTAAAAAAAAAAATTCGTTAAGGGGAAAAAAAAATTTGAAATTTTAGTGACAAATGACCCAATCGGGCCGCTCCAGAATGATAGTGACCAAATATGGTTTCATCACTTGGCTCTAGGACCTGTGACATCTGTGACATTTCATCAAATTAGGTATGCCTGTGACCTGTGACCGACGAATTGATTTAATTGGTACAGTAGATACTTAAGCTTATCTTACTTAAGCTTATATATTTAAAAATGATGTAAAGTTTTAGTTTAACATACTAGAAGCACCATGATATTAGGAATCTTGCATGATACCAAAGGTACCTAGCTAGGTACCTAAATGGCCTTGGTCACCTTATAAGACTACAGTGCTCAAGCTTACCTTAACTGACCATATGCATATAGGTGTAATATAAAGTTTCAGTTTAGCCTGCTAAAGCATTATGATATTGGCCAATCTTCCATGATATACATAGATACCTATGATATCTAGCTAGGTACCTAAATGACCTTGGTCACCTTGCAAGATTATACTAGATCTTACAAGGTATTAACATGATCAGTTGATTACCTTAATAGGCAACTCTGATCTTAATTGGCCTCTATTATGATATTATTATGGCCACAACCACCTTACATACACTTATTGATAATTATTTTCTTCTAAGATACTACATTATCATAATGTTATCTAGCATAAGATCTTATGATTATAAATCTACCTTGTATGATCTTTTTAGATATCTAGCTAGAAAGTTATGATCACATTATATCAATCTTGATTATTAAGGTCATAGAGGTACCTATCAAGGGGAGTGATTGATCAGATCAAATCAGACAAGATAGATAAGATCATCATATATCTAGCAATGTCATAGATCAATATTTTTGGTGATGAGAAGGGTCATGAGAAAGACAAGAAACACTCCTCCTCACACACGACCAGAAGGGTCTGTGAGTGGCTGAAGCCCAAGGTGGCATTGCAGGCATAGAAAATTGGTCTTGTTCAGGGGTTTCATCAGGGCATTCACAAGGTTATTGGTGGAGGGGACACAAGTGATGGTGAGATCGCCATTGGCCACAAGTTCATGAACATGATGGTATTTGACTTGGATGTGTTTGACATAAGAGTGCCATATGTGATCCTCAGCAAGAATGGTTGTGGTGTGGTTGTCACAGAGCAGTTGGACTGGGGTCGGTGGGAGAAGATTGAGGCCATCAAGAAGTTGACAGAGGAAGGTAGCCTTGTGGGAGGTGTCATGGAGAGCGATGTATTTGGCATAACAGGAGGAATTGGCAACCGTTCGCTGTTTCTGGGAACTCTACGAGATGATGCCAGAGCCCAGGGAGAAGCAGTAGCCACTGACAGAACGACTGGTGTCAGGGCAGTTGGCATAGTCTGAGTCAGAGAAGCCAGAGATGGACAAAGGGTTGTTGCCTCCGAGGACAAAGGCAAGGGAGCATGTGCCTTTGAGGTATTTCAGCATGCAAGTAGTGGCACCCCAATGTTCAGGTCGATAGCAGTCAAGGAATGTTGAAAGGCAGCCGACAGCATAGGCAATGTCAGAGCAGGTACCAACAGTAAGGTACATAAGGCTGCCAATTAGGGATAGTGTTGGGGAAGTTTGGTTCCAAACTGATCCAAACTTGGTTTAAACCAAACTAAAACTGTAAGTTTCAGTTTCAGTTTGGTTTAAACCAAGTTTGAGACCAAACTTCCCCAAAACTACAGGCTTTCATGGCTCCTGCACCTCCTATATCTCCCATCTCCAATGGTTCCCATGTTTTCTGCACTCTTTGTGCCTTCCACAGTTTCATTACTGGACTGTTCTTAGTCCTAGTTGCACTTAGTCATAGTTATTAATGATTAAACAGTTTGATCTCAGTTCAAACCAAACCCAAACCAAACTTTCAATAAAACAGTTTCAAACTGAGTTTAAACCGAACCAAACTGATTCAAATGGTTTATAGCAGTTTTGGTTTTGGTTTGGAGATTTCTTTGAAAAACCATAGAGCGCGAGAACAGAAGGGGATGAGTGGCGACAGATGCAGACGAGCAAAAATGAGTGGGTGTGCGGGCACACGAGGGGATGAGAGACACAGACGGGTGGGACAAGACTCCTTGAGTCTCGTCTAGTCGCTATTTGTATTCATTAGGCTAGGTAACGAAAGTACTAATTTAGTGAGACTAAAATGACTGAATGAATGGTGTCAAGAGCGGCTGCTCGATATGATGGTGGGCATGGGACTAAGTCCTCTGCGCAGGGTGCTATTCTAACTAGATAAAAGATTGTCGGAGAGAAAAGGGAATAGTATAGTATGTAACAGCGGTGGGCGATCGCCCCCAACGGGGAGAGATCGTTGTCCATGCCGGCGGGGGCCTCGGGGAGCCGTGAACGCTGGCTATCCCGTCCTTGGCATACCCTAATGCTGGGCGCCGTGCTCGGCCACCAGCCTCGTTCCCGCGTCCTCGTATTTCCTCACCAAACCAAACAGTTTGGTTTCTGGTTTGGGAAAAAGAGGGCCAAACTGAACCAAACTGAACTTCCTCAACACTAATTAGGGAACAATATGGCATGCAGGAGATCCAGAGAGCTTCAGCATCAGAAGGTGGAATGGATTTGTTGGGATGACAGAGCTCGAGGCCAGGCACCATGGGTGTGTTGACAGGTGATGCTAGTGTTTTCAGGTCCAGTTTACTGGACCAGAAAAAAGACCAAAACCGGACCGGACTTAACCGTAAAGGACCGGACCGTCGGTCACAGTTAAACCCATTTCAGACATCACTGGTTATCGGTCTCATGGTTGAAGGGCTTTTCAAAAAGACCGCATTAAGACCGGTTTGAACCAGTCTTGACTGGTCTTTTGAGAACGGCAAAGATGCCTGCAGCACATTTTATTGGATTGGAACATAAACGAGGTGGATGCGTGGTGTTGTCGAACACCTAGATCACAACTGGGATGGTACCAGTGAGTGTGATCGAGAGAGAAGACGAAAGCGGTGTTTAGGGCAGGCGCGAGGATGAGTTCAAAGACGAAAGTGGCTGAATTTGAGAGTGTGACCATACAGGCAAGGTCCACCTTACATCAGTGACAAAATGGTAACATTACCAAACAACTCTGAAATATTGACAGTGAAAATTTGTCTATTCCTAGCACTAAATGATGACAAAACCAAAAACAAAAGCCCCCACAACTGCAAAAACCAAGGTTTCGAAGACCCCTGGAAAGAAGCAGACCAAGAGTCAAACATTGCCACGTATGTGCAAGCGAAAGCTGGTCGAAGATGAAGACTCGAGTCCCACCATTGACAGCTCCGATGAGAAACCACCTCGCAAGCTGCAGAAGAAACGTGCGAAGCCAGCAACAGATGACAACATGGTCGTGGTTGATGTTGATGATGAAGATGATGTCAAACCTGAACATGCATCGGATGGTGACCAGTCATCATCAGATGAGGAGGTACAAGTCCAGAAGCTGTATTGTGGCAAAAAATTAACACATGGCTATAAGGGTGATGGGCTCAAGACACACCATCGAATATGCATTGATGCAGAAGTGTCAACCAAGAAGGAAAAGGTGAAGGACCTCCACCTCATTTTCAGTGACATTAGGGTCATTCACAGTAGCCATTATTTTGCTCATTAATTTGGCCATTCTTATGATTCCTACTAGCTATCCTTACTTTTTTCTTCTGTTCTCATCCCTTCATTGCCACCATTGATAAGAACAGAAGAAAAAAGTAAGGAAAACTGATGGGAATCATGAGAATGGCCAAATTAATGAGAAAAATAATGGCTACTGTGAAACGCCCTATTGTCTCCGTGAATTTCATCCAGAAGGATGGGACAAGTTTGCTTGTGAAGGGACGGTGGTGCAAACCATGCAAGTAAGCCACGCTTGAATCAAGCAGAACTTAAAAACGGGTCGACTCACCGATTTCCAATAGAGATAACCCAGCGTTCATCAAGAAGGAGGGAAAGCGAAAGGCATTCCATATGGGTGGCAACTTGTCCTGTTGCACCCATATCCATCAGCATTTCAAGCTCTACCAGGAGCGATGCAAAGAGGAGAACATACCCGAACACCATTGGGCGATACCACGTCCGATTTGGAATAAGATGGAAGAGGCACGGTTGGGCACCAAGTCGAAACAGGGGACCTTGGACATGTTGGTGAAGAAGATGGCGGGACCACAGGTGTTCACTCGTGAGAACCTGCTTCATACTATCACTCAGTTTGTTGCAGTAGATGACCAGGTAAGACTTACGGTTGGTAAAACATCAAACTCTACCTCATGAGATTATGTTCGTCAGTCGCTCGCTGTGGCCAACAAAACAACGCTTCGAAACTGTTTGGTTGCGATGAGGCCTAAGTCAACGTTGCTCAACTTTCCGACTACGCACAATGTTGCCAATCACCTGCACAATGAGTTTGTATCTTGGCTGAGTAATCTGAAAGCAGACATCAAGGTAACTAATTAGAACTATTTGTCATATCGAACACTGCTGACGTACCAACAATGTTCAAGGCAGCCCCTGGGTTAATCTCAATAACGGCAGATAGTTGGACCGTTGATACGACAAAGGCGGCAATCCTTGGGGTGATGGCACACTGGATCCAAGTAAAGGATGGTAAATGGGAGATGCGGTCGGAAGTTATTGGGTTTCGGCCAATATCAGGTGACCACAGCGGGGAAAACCTTGGGCGTTACTTTGTGGGAATTTGCGACCGGGTGGGGATAATGGACGCACAGCAATCAAAGGTATGACACACAAATGTTTGTAACTTGCGCTGGCACATCTGATCACCTGGCGATAGTTGCTCACCATCACCCTTGACAATGCATCAAGTAATACGACACTGTGCGAAACTGTTGAAGACATACACCAACGGTGAAACCTTCCCCACTGGTCTGCAAGCGAGAACCAGTTACCGTATGTGATTTCTTTTTATTGTGTTATTACATATCTACTGACTGCATGCAGATGCCTTGGCCATGTCGTCAACCTATCAAACGTTGACGTGATGGACCACATCACAAAGATCATGGCTGTGGAAACCACCACTGCCATTTGGGAGTATGATCCATCCCTGGCTGACAACCGTGTGCTCAACGGTTCACTCGATGTCATCGCAGCTATTTGAACACTTGCAATCAAGGTGAGTGTCTCCTCTCTTCCCTCCTCCCGACTTCTAACTTGTTACTCCAGATTCAGTCATCTGGGCAGCGTATTGAAGCCTTTGAAACACTTCAACTCGAGTGTGGACTCGCTCACACCCTCAAAGTCCCTCTCCACAGCAATGTGAGGTGGGGAACAGCGTATCAGATGCTAATTGTATCGCACAAACTTCGCCAGGTATGACATTTCGCGTTTCAGGGATTCCGATCACTCACGGACAATTTGTGCGCGCCAGCCCATCAATCTCTTCGTTGCAAGTGCGGATCACCGTTATGGTCCCATCACAACCATTCGACGTGAAGGATGAATTGTCAAAAACATACCTTGGTCTGCTTTCAAATTCTCAGAGAGGAATTGGGAAAGAGTAATAGAAGCTTCCGAAATTTTAGCTGTATGTGGATTCTGTCCACGTTCAATGAGTAACTAATCCTCCTGAACTGTTACAAGGACTCCAATAGGATCCAACAGTATTTCTCTGCCGAGAAACGTCCAACCCTCTGGCGAGCACTCCCTGCAATCGAAGAACTTCAAACCGCGTGGGAAGCAAAACGCGACAACAGGTGTTTCTTGGCTTATCGTACACCAATCAACGATGGGCTTGCGAAGTTGAACAAGTATTATTCATGGTTTGATGAAAAGCCTGCATTTATTGTTGCTCTCGGCATGTCTCTTTTGAATTTTTTTTGACCAAGTTCCTAACCTCCGATAACAGTGCTACATCCTTACTTCAAACTCACTTATATTAAGCTTGCATGGGGTGGTCCAGTTGAACAAGAAGCTGAACGCGAAGCAGGGAATCCATTTGCGAAGGATTGGCAAGATGAGGCTCGGAAGATACTTGAAAACATGGTATGCGTCACTTCCTTTGCTAATACTATTTATCTGATGTGTCTCGATGTGTAGATGGAGCGCTATTACAAGAGCCAACCAACTATGACAAGCTCAATGTCAACTCGACCCACCCCCAATAACGCGCCAACTGGCAACGCAGCCAATGCTTCAATTCTTTCGGAGTTTGATCGCCATCGGCTGGAGTTGCTTCTAAGCCAAGATGCAGATGAGGGGTGGCAGGCTGAGTTATGGCGATACCTCAAGGAATTACCCTCAGATGTCACGAAAGATACTGACATTGTAAAATGGTGGCAGGTATGTCACCCTGACCCTCCACATATCAATGGCTGAAATATTTGCAGGATAATGGACACCGATACCCTACCCTGCGCCAGATAGCCATTGATTTCCTTGCTTGCCAGGCTTCCTCTGTTCTGTGTGAGCGGCTTTTCTCTGGTGGTGGTGAGATTGCAACGAAGCGCCGTGCTCAATTGGGGGCAATACGATTTGAAGAGTTGCAAATTATGAAGTTTGCATGGAGGAACAACATCGGGGATCTCGCTGCCTGGAACTCAGCTGAGGTGGAGGTGGATGAGAAGGAATACCATGACTTGCTGGTTGGGGACGGGGAGCAGGAAGTATGGGACAAGACTCTTGATGAGATTGTCTCAATTTAGCGTTAACTTGGACTACATTTCATATACATAGACCGGTCTGAACCACTCATAAGACTGATGTGGACTGGTCTCAACCAGTCCTTAAGAAGACCAATCTTGACCGGTTGGTAGACCGACACTGGACCGAAATAGACCGGTCCTTTAAGGTTCAGTTCAGTTATCTCTAATTACGGCCTTGGTCCAGACCAGTTATGGTCTCGGTTATTTCAAATTAATGACTAAAAACCTAACCGGACCGGACCTGAAAACACTAGGTGATGCATCTGACATGTGGAATTTGTTAAGGATGCAATCAATAAGAGCTGTCTGAGATAAGAAGATAGTGTGAGCAGGCCAATCGCGAGAGATGGCAATGCCAAGAGCAAACACAGCAGGACTGAGCATCAAGATGTCCCATTTTGAGGCAAGGAAGTTCCAGAATCGTTCATTCTCTGCGGTTGACAAGGCTGCAGAGATGATGTCGTCAACATGGACGTCAAAGATGATCATACCTGTGGCAGAGCAGTGGCAGTAAACACACCATTCACAGGGCAGACATTTGAAACCCCACCCCTGAACAGTCATGTGGAACATTTGGTTCCAGATTCTGCTAGCCTGTTTCATGCCATAAATAGATTTCATCAGTTGCATGACCCACTCTTCCTGCCTAGGGGCAGCAAACCTAGGGGGCAGTTCCATGAACATTGTCTCCTCCTCAGGGAGAACACCATGGAGGAAGGTGGTTTTGATATTGAATTGCTGCAGGTCCCAATCATGGACAGCAGCGATGTGGAGGATCGTGCAGAAGGATTCTAGGCACACAGTAGGGGGAGTTGTTTTATTGTAGTTGATGCTGTATTGCTGTGCGTAGCCCTTTGCGATGTAATGGACTTTGTAGCAAACAATAGGGTCGTTCACAGTAGCCATTATTTTGCTCATTAATTTGGCCATTCTTATAATTCCCACCAGCAATCCTTACTTTTTTCTTCTGATCTCATCCCTTTATTGCCACCATTGATAAGAATAGAAGAAAAAAGTAAGGAAAACTGATAGGAATTATGAGAATGGCCAAATTAATGAGCAAAATAATGGCTACTGTGAAACGCCCTAATGTTGCCAGCATCATCGCACTTGCATTTGCAAACGAGTTTCCCTTTCAAGGGACACTGACTGGTGGGGACATGGCAGAATGCAGAACGAGAATGAAAATGTTGAGGTCTCAGAGGCTCTGGAGCTCCTCATGGGCACCAGCAATCCAATACTCATGGTCGGAAGAGGCAATGGCACTAGCCTAGGATGGATCATTGTTGGAGTTGAGTGTTGGTTCTAGGGAGCCATCTGTGAAAGCAGAGAGTGCCTTAGTGAGAGGAAGATGCTCAGTTAGCAAGGTTAGTGGGAGGAGATTGTGAGTGTCATGTAGTGAAGAAAATTTGGTGAGGAGGGCAGACACATGGTCATTAGCATGAGTAGCAGTGAGGGCAGCAAGGTGTTGTGAATGACAGGGAGGTGCAGGTGCAGGTGCAGGTGGCATAGGAGGTGGAGTTGGCAGTTGCACAGGAGGTGTGTTATGGTCTGGCATGTGACCATAACAGTTGCAGACTATTTTCTTGAACGATTCACTTCTGCTGACTCATTTGCTTATGTGGATGGACTATCAGTCGCTTTGTCTCAGACTGCTCTAGATTACTTACGTACTGCCTTGCACAGCACTGCACAGCCTCAAGCAACTGCCACATGATTTGAGATGACCTGCTGATTCTCACATCATGTTTCAAGACCAGAAAGCTGTGCGAAGACCACAGCCCTTAAGGCTGTGGTTCACTGCCTCTTAGATTTGTTTCAGATGTGTTTTAGATTTGTTTTAGATTTGTTTCATATCTATCAGGGGCTGTGCCCCTTCTAGTATATAAACCCTGTACTTTTGACACTGGGACCTTAAGTCTCAGTTTTGTTTCGCAATCCAAGTCTTCTATCTATTAGAACCTTGTCTTGCCTCAAGCCTTATTAAGAGAAACCTTCCTTCGATGTCATCCTTGACAACAATCTTGAAACTCTTGAACCTTAGTCTTATTGCAGATAAGACTAAGTCCTTGACCTCTGACATGATCTTGACTTAGTCGTTTACTAAGTCTCATTCTTGACCCCAAAACCTTTTGAACTTGACTTGTCAACTACACAAGTCTCGCTCTTGAACCAAACCTTGACTTGTTCATTTACAAGTCACGACTCCTGAACCCGAATCTGAACGTACACTTCGTACAAAGGTCCCACTTGGAACCTTAACAACAGATGCCTGGATCAGGACTTGACAGCCATTGGACCAGTAAGGTCTATGAAAATGTGCTCTAAATGTTGGGTGGCCTTCGGGCCTTCATGAAGCTTTGGGACAGAGGATCAAGTTTGTTTGCCTAGGATACAATGCCCACATTTGGGAGTGGTGAAAGAGAGATCTATGGGCATGCCATTAGCAACATTGTTCTGAGCCATGTCAAGAATAGTCTGAACAATGCAGTGACCTAACCTGTGATCCCAGGTGGTGAGGTCAGACACATGAGAGGCATAAAAGGCGTGTGTTTGTATAGTGGGCATTGGCAGGTGGGAGACCAGTGGGGCAGAGACAGTAGACAGGACATAAAGAGAACGGTTGGGAGAAATGGAACCGTGCACAACAATGGTGTTGTTGGGGTTGGTGACCCAGCAGAAATTTGAATCGAAGTGGGTGACGTAGCAGCCAGATTTGTTTAGAGCCAAGATGGAGATGAGGTGGAAAGTGGAGGTGGGTATGAAGAGGACATCATTGAGGACCAGTTTACAACCCTTGGCAATGGTAAGGTCAATGTCACCGATTCCAACAGCATATATGTAGCTCCTGCCGAGGCCTTTGACAGTGAATGAAGAGATGGGGTGAAGCTGTTTGAAGTCTGAGCAATCCGCTGAGATGTGGCAAGTGGCACCCATATCAAAAATGAAGGGGCAAGCAACAGTATTATTGGCAGTGTTAAGGTTCCAAGTGGGACCTTTGAGCGAAGTGCTCCTAACGCTAACTTTTGACTTACGGTTCTAGATAGTGAAGACTTTGCAAGCGGCAAAGTCAAACTCGCTTTAGATGATGAAGATCTCTCAGATACTTATTTCAATGCAATGTTAGACTGTCACAAAACAGCTTAGATTGTGAAACAAAACTGAGACTTAAGGTCCCAGTAGTCGCCTCAACGCGACTTAAATACATAATGACATCATAGCCAAAGGTAAATATGACAATACGAAACATAGCTAACACAGCTCTGCAGCCATAGGGGCTGTGGATGACTTTGTACAGCTTTTCTGTTCTTGCAGGATCAGACACGAATCAGCAAGTCATCGTGTGGCTGTCCATCAGACTGCTTGCGGCTGTATGGTGCTAAATAAGTCCAATCAAAGAACCACTGTACGTACCATGATTGGGGAGGAAGCGGGGCATATGTAATGAGGCAAGATCGATCTTGTGATCGATCAGATGTCCATCATAACACGAGGCATTGATGTAAGAGAAAAAGAAGCACATACGGAAATGAATGGTCTGGGACACGCAATGAGAAAGTGTATGAATCGTCCGGAATCATAACAGGCAGGGGTTTGCGTGGCAGAAAAGGCAGATGGGGTGCAAGTGGCATCCACAATGTCAGGTGAGGTATGATAGGCCCAGTTGAGAGAGGCAGAGGCAGGGCCATCAAGACATGCCAGATATGCATGGTAGTTATAGTTGGGGGCTGGTGCGTTAAGCAATGGATCAACGGCCAGGGGTAGTGTAGACAGTGTGGTATTGGTTGGGGCAGACAAAACGTAGGAGGCACCATTAAGCATGATTTGTTTCAGAGGTTGGGGCTGGGATGTTGTGGCAGGGGCAGTAGGGGCAGAAGAGGATTGACTGGCGGTGGCAATGAGCATGGTCTAGTTTTAAGTTTGACTACTGGTGGTTGAGTGCAGAGGTTTGTTTGCTGCAGCACATTGTGCTGCCCATGCTTTATTGATGGTGTGTCCAGCCATTTTACTGCCAGGTCTGATGCAGAAATCTGCCATGTGATTGGTGCGTTTGCAGTTGGTGCAGACAACTGACGTCCTGTTGCAGGATGAGGTTGTTGAGGTTGTGGTAGTGATGAGGGCTATGGCTCCCATGGTGTTTAGACCCACAGTGCACGTCCTGTTCCAATTTAGAGTCTGTTCCCCTTTGATGTGATGAATGAGCTTGTCCAGTGTGTACCCAGGTTCCTCTGTCATGGCCTGAATGGCTGATTGAAGGGTGCTGAAGCGATCACCTAGGGCATTGATGATGAGAATGGAATAGATTTTCTCGTTATCGATGTCCCCCATGCTTATTGTTAGGAATGAGCAGTTCCTATGTCCTGAAATGGGATGTCAGGTTCAAGTGGGCCTTAGTGAGCGATGTGCTCAGTAAGGTGTCAGGTTTAGAGGGACTAAGTCACACACGCAGTCGACTTAGGATTAGCAGTGACTTGCAGCATCATTGAATGCATGAGAAAGGAACAGGAGTCTTTAGGGATTTGGACTGAGGCAGGAAACAGGAGTAAGCTTGTATTGAAGACTTAAGTCCAAGCTGGCCTGCTCAGGACTCAAGTGGGGTCCTTATATACAGGAGCTATGTAGTTAGAATGAGTCAAAGGGAGTTGTACCAGAAAGGAGTCATCATGACTTATGGTGATGAGTCATAACGAGTTGCCATGAGTCAAGTCCGTGTGTGACTCAGAAGGAGTCACGTGGCTTATGTAATCATACAGTACTCAGTCTGGATGCGAGAATGTAAGTAGAGGAATGAAAAATTGACATAGGGGGGCGTAGTGACAATGTGACTGTAACATTACCTCCCATCTTAGGTGGTTGTTCCACCAAGCACTTCACTGTGACTCCTAGAAGTTAGCGTCAAGGTCATAGAGGTCATCATCGTAATTGTCCATCCCCCAGTCCTCGCGCAACTGCTTGTTACTTTTGGCCATGAGGCGCCACATGTCAGGGCACTTGCCTTTGTCATAGTGCTGGTAGGTCCACCTGGTGTGGGGTCTGTAGCAGTAGTCACTGCCATGGTTGTCCCTGCCACACCACCTATATGGGTGCATGTTGTAGTGTCCTACCCTCTTCTGGACACGACGTGGCTTGCCTTTTTGGTGGCACTCTTGGCTCCTGTGGCCCCTGCGCAGGCGTTCTGTGTTGTCAGTGATGTCTAGGCTCAGGAGCATGCGTGGCAGGGAGTTTGAGCAACATTGGGGGTGGCATCCCCTGAGGGAGTGTGTTACGGATTTTTTTTGACCTTTTTTGTACTTTGCAGTATTTGAACCCTCGACCAGCTCACGTGATAGCTGGTCACCTGACCGATTACATAATCACGGGACTTTCCGGACATTAGTCATTGACATGACTAATGTCATTATGCTTACTCACTCGGCTTACTCCGAGCCATTCCCTCGCATATTCACTAATCTATGATATATTCTAGTATCCGTGTGATATACATGTTACACGTCACTCCCCTAGACATATATAAGACCAGCGTAGTTAGCCTGTAACCCCCAGACTTCACTTTGTCTCTCAATACACAGACCGTCTCCCCTCTTTTCCCTCTAAGCCTCCCTTCTAGCTGCTGCCTAGGGGATACTTAGACATCATCTATAGGGACACTAGACCTCTCTCTTGACTTGTAGTAGAGTGCATCCATCAGTGCAATGCCCTCCTCTACCTAGTAAGCCACGGGCAGAACTAGTATCACGCATGATGTTGTAGAGTGTCTCATAGACACATCTAGCCTTAAGCTAGTTATCTTCTTGAGCACAAGTCGTGTGCAAGGTCCCTGTGAACCTTGACAGAGTGGTCATCACTGGTGATGAGGGGGAATAGGTGTTCATAAAAGCAGGTGTCGTGGAGGCAGCATCTGCAGTCCACCATGCGTTGTTCCTGGTCGCTGATTTGTTAGTCGAGGTTCATTTCCTCACGCCTGATTCGGATGAGCTGCTCTTCCAGCACTCGGTATTGTATGATTTCTGCAGTGAGGCCTAGGTTGCCTAGGTTGTGCATTGCCCTGTCGACGATGCCCTTAAACCTGCTGTCCTTGGAGATGAGGGCCTCATCGGCCAGTGTGGATCTGCACCCATGGGTGGGGGCGCACACTGTTAGTGGGGTGCCATATGGCCCTTCCCCCATACTTGTAAGGCCAATGATGGCGGGGTCTTCCATTTCAAGGAAGTATTTGATGAACTCGGCTCTGACAATGATGCTGTCAGGGTCAGTAATGAGGAACGTGTAGTCGCGGGGGTCATCTGGGTCATAGCAGTGGTAGCCAGTGGGGGTGCTGGTGATTTCTCTGGCTGGAGGTGGTGGTGAGAGGTGCGGGATGTCTGCAGGTTGCAACAGGAGGAATGAGACCTCCCCTTCTCCTTCCTTCACCTTGAGGGTAGGAGAGTGAGGAGGTGTCGGCATGAGAGGGGGCAAGGGGCCCATCAGGACTTCTGCCACGTCTGAGAAGTCATGGGCAATGTTGACTATCGCCATAGTGATCAACTCAAATTCTTCCACTGCCTGGGCTAGATTGCAGGTGGCTCGTAGGGTCATACTATCAGAGGGTGGTGGAATGTCCACTAGGCTATAACTAGGAGTCAGAGAAGGAAGAAGAGATAGTGTCACAGGTTCATGGTAGGAAGAGGAGGAGGAAGACATTCATGTGGTAGTAGGAGAAATTTGGATAGAGTGAACTCTGATTGGAGTTGTTTCAATTGTTGGTGCTTTTATGTCTAGTTTGAGTGCTTTTGCCAGGTGTTTTCAAATGAAGTCGGCAATGAGGCTAGGGGCATGTACATTATCTTCTGGTTCCCAGGTGTTTTCTGATTCGCTATAGCCTTTCCATTTGATTCGATATTGAATCATTTTTCTGTGATAACACCTCATGTTGAGCACCTGTTTGACTTTGTACTCTTCTTGCTCATCAATAAGGTCAGGTGGTAATTCTTCAAAGTTTGGACCGTGTTCCTCTGTCTCCTTATATGGTGCGAGAAGGGATGTATGGAAGATGTTGTGTATCTTCCATGCCTTGGGAAGTTGGAGTCTAAACACAACAAGTGATAACGCCTTGGTCACAAGGAAGGGCCCATGACGCTTGTTAGCTAACTTGGCAGTTGGGTGTGTCATCTTGAGCATCACGAAAAATATTTAACTATGATATTCCTAAATCATGCAAGTTCATATCTATCTAACAAGGTGACCTTGCCCTTAGAGTGAAATCATGACCTTATTTAGTTATAGGCAATATCCTAACTACCTAGCCAGATTGACTTTATCTATCATATCTATCAAAACAATAATGAACTTGGCAATCTGGTAATATCAGGGTAATCTTACAATATTTAGATGTCCTTAGGTACCTTGCTATATTATAGGTATCATAAGTGTCATGCTCACCTTGTGGTATCATGCTCACCTTGTGGTGTCATGCTATATCATAGGTATCATAGGTACCTTGCTATATCATGGTGACCTGGTATGACCTATCTAGATAAGGTAATAAATAAATAATAAATAAATAATATTCATAGTAATGACTAATTACTTTTTATCTTAATTGCTAATTAACTTCTGATATACACTGCATATAAGTCCTTATTTAACTTATTTTATTATGATAAGTGATATTTAAGACCTCTTATACCATTTTTACTTAAGTTATCCAAGTAACAGTTAGCTGAAATATGTTTTTATTGAAAAGTGGCCATCTCAAGGATTGAACCAAAGACCTCTTAAACAAAATACTGTTAACCATTAAGCCATCTGATGTTGTCTACATAAACCCTAGATCTTCTATCTTAACACTAAGTTATTGTAGTATTAGATACTTAAGCTTATCTTACTTAAGCTTATATATTTAAAAATGATGTAAAGTTTTAGTTTAACATACTAGAAGCACTATGATATTAGAAATCTTGCATGATACCAAAAGTACCTAGCTAGGTATCTAAATGGCCTTGGTCACCTTATAAGACTACAGTGCTCAAGCTTACCTTAACTGACCATATGTATATAGGGGTAATATAAAGTTTCAGTTTAGCCTGCTAGAGCATTATGATATTGGCCAATCTCCCATGATATACCTAGATATCTATGATATCTAGCTAGGTACCTAAATGACCTTGGTCACCTTGCAAGATCTTACAAGGTATTAACATGATCAGTTGATTACCTTAATAGGCAACTCTGATCTTAATTGGCCCCTATCATGATATTATTATGGCCATAATGACCTTACATACACTTATTGATAATTATTTTCTTCTAAGATACTACATTATCATAATGTTATCTAGCATTAGATCTTATGATTATAAATCTACCTTGCATGATCTTTTTAGATATCTAGCTAGAAAGTTATGATCACATTATATCAATCTTGATTATTGAGGTCATAGAGGTACCTATCAAGGGGAGTGATTGATCAGATCAAATCAGACAAGATAGATAAGATCATCATATATCTAGCAATGTCATAGATCAATATTTTTGGTGATGAGGTTCTTTCCTTCCAATCAGACTTTCTTGCCTTCCTTGAAGGGGTGGTAATGCCATTATCCCTTCTTGTGATCACCAAGTCTCTTCACAGTGTTCTGAGTGGCCCTGATTGATTGTTGGGCACGTTCCCTTACATGTTTCAGGGTGAGTTGTCTATCCTCCAATAGGGGTGCTTTGGAGGTGATTGGCCAGTCTGGAATTGTGGGCGTGTGTCCCATGAGGAGCTCATATGGCGTCTTTCCAGTGGTTACAGGAATTATGTACAAATGCAGCAGTGGGGAGCCAGTCTGCCCAGTTGTCTTGATCATAGTTGGTGTAGATTCTCAAGTATTGCTCTAGCGACTGGTTGGTACATTCAGATTGTCCATCTGTCCCTGAGTGGTAGGCGGTGCTAATGTTTTGTGTGATGTTTAGGATTCGGCAGAGCTCTGTTGCAAACTTCCCTGCGAAACTTGGGTCTCAGTCAGAGATAATCTTTCGTGGGGCCCCATAGTAGGGGAACACATGGTGGACGAAGAGCTTGGCTATTCCTTCCGCATCTATCTTCTTCGTGCATGGCAGGAATAGGGCCATTTTCGTGCAGTCATGGTTGGTTATCATCAGGATTGAGTTATAGCCATTGGAGAGTGGCAGGTCTATGATTAGATCCATGGCTATTGTTTCAAAGGGGTTGCTCCCTTCTATAGTGGTGATAGGGTAGATGGGTACTTTGGGTCTGGTTGTGCGGCTCTTAGTTGCTTGACAGATCACGCATCCTTGCACATAGTTCTTTACGAAATTTTTGACATCAGGCCACCAGTAGTCACATATAACGAGTTGTAGGGTTTTGAAAATTCCAGGGTGGCCCGCCAATGGGTGGCTGTGGTGTTGGGTAAGCATCTTAGGTCATTGTCTTCCATGACAATAGGTAAGTTGTCCCAGTACCAGAGTCCATTGTGTTTGTGGATGTGTGGGTGGAGTTTCTTCCACGCTAGGATGGTATCCCTTGCTCCTTCCTATGTGTAGAAGACTTTGTCTTCTAGTGAGGAAAGGGTGATAGATTGTACAAAGACGTTGTCTGACAGAACTGTGATGTCTCTGTTGTCTCCTTTTCTGTCATTAGGGGGTTTCACAGTAGCCATTATTTTGCTCATTAATTTGGCCATTCTCATGATTCCCATCAGTTTTCCTTACTTTTTTCTTCTGTTCTTATCAATGGTGGCAATGAAGGGATGAGAACAGAAGAAAAAAGTAAGGATAGCTGATGGGAATTATAAGAATGGCCAAATTAATGAGCAAAATAATGGCTACTGTGAATGACCCTATTGTAGTCTGGTCTATGGGAGAGATGATCGGCTTTGTTTTGTGCGCCTGGCTTATGGATGAGTTTGTAGTTATATTCTGCTAGCTAGGGGATATAGCGGGCAACACATTGATTTATGTGTTGAGGTTGTCTGTAGTATTGGAGGTTTGCGTGGTTGGTAAAGACTACATTACGAAAAATATTTAACTATGATATTCCTAAATCATGCAAGTTCATATCTATCTAACAAGGTAACCTTGCCCTTAGAGTAAAATCATGACCTTATTTAGTTACAGGCAATATCCTAACTAAGGTAGGCGTCACCAGGATTAAGCATGGTTTATGTAAGCCTGCTAACCCTAGGGTTAGTCACGTGACACTGCCAAATTTTGAGGACAAAATTTTGTGCACATGGAAAATGGTTCATTTCATTGATGATATCTCTGTATAAGATCAAATGCTCTACTTTGTACTGTTTTTGATAGCTGCTAGCATTTCAGATGGCACTGTGGCAGCATATCTATGAGAGGACTTTGGTTTCTTTCATAGGTCAAGTCTTTTTATTAGTCAGCAGTCACTGTCACATCATTGGTCAGCCGTTACTTGCCATTTTTGGACTGCCAATATCTGGGAATAAATACTTTTTTTTTTCGAAAAGTGTGTAGATTTAATTAATTCACAAAGATATGCAATTTGCCATGAAAAAAAGTAAATCCATTATATATAACTCAAATCATAATATTTTTTGAAAATTCTTCCTGGGATACAAAGCTATATAGTTCTACTATTAATGTCAGGAATCAGAATGTGATTTTGATAAATTGTAAAGGAGGAGATGTGGATACAGTTTCTAACCCTAAATGGCTTACATAAATGGTGCTTAATCCTGGTGATGCCTACCTTACCTAGCCAGATTGACTTTATCTATCATATCTATCAAAACAATAATAAACTTAGCAATCTGGTAATATCAGGGTAATCTTGTAATATTTAGATGTCCTTAGATACCTTGCTATATCATAGGTATTATGCTCACCTTGTGGTGTCATGCTTACCTTGTGGTGTCATGCTATATCATAGGTATCATAGGTACCTTGCTATGTTATGGTGACCTGGCATGACCTATCTAGATAAGGTAATAAATAAATAATATCTATAGTAATGACTAATTATTTTTTATCTTAATTGCTAATTAACTTCTAATATACACCACATATAAGTTATTATTTAACTTATTTTATTATGATAAGTGATATTTAAGACCTCTTATACCATTTTTACTTAAGTTATCCAAGTAACAGTTAGCTGAAATATATTTTTATTGAAAAGTGGCCATTTTAAGAATTGAACCAAAGACCTCTTAAACAAAATACTAACCACTAAACCATCTGATCTTGTCTACATAAACCCTGGATCTTCTATTTTAACACTAAGTTATTGTAGTATTAGATACTTAAGCTTATCTTACTTAAGCTTATATATCTAAGAATGATGTAAAGTTTCAGTTTAACATACTAGAAGCACCATGATATTAGGAATCTTGCATGATACCAAAGGTACCTAGCTAGGTACCTAAATGGCCTTTGTTAAGGTTCCAAGTGGGACCTTTGTACGAAGTGTACATTCGGATTCGAAAGTTTGACTTGTAAACGAACAAGTCGAGGTTCAGTTCAAGAGCGAGACTTGTGTAGTTGACAAGTCAAGTTCAAGATCAAAGGTTCGGGATCAAGGATGAGACTTAGTAAACGACTAAGTCAAGATCATGTCAGAGGTCGAGAACTCAGTCTTATCACAGATAAGACTAAGGTTCAAAGGTTCAAGATTGTTGTCAAGGATGACGTCGAAGGAAGGTTTCTCTCAATAAGGTTTGAGGCAAGATAAGGTTCTAATAGATAGAAGACTTGGATTGCGAAACAAAACTGAGACTTAAGGTCCCAGTGTCAAAAGTACAGGGTTTATATACTAGAGAAGGTGCAGCCTTTGATAAATATAAGCAAGTCTGAAACACATCTGAAACAAATCTGAAACGAGGCTGTAACCACAGCCTTAAGGGCTATGGTTTTTGCACAGCTTTCTAGTCTTAAAACATGATGTGAGAATCAGCAAGTCATCTCAGATCATGTGGCAGTTGCTTGAGGCTATGCAGTGCTGTGCAAGGCAGTACGTAAGTGAGTCTAGAGCGGTCTGAGACAAAGCAACTGGCAGTCCATCCACATAAGCAAATGAGTCAGTGAAAACGAGTCGTACGAGAAAATAGTCTGCAACCATCATGGTCACATGCCAGACCATAACAGCCTTGGTCACCTTATACTGTAAGACTACAGTGCTCAAGCTTACCTTAACTGACCATATGCATATAGGGGTCATATAAAGTTCCAGTTTAGCCTGCTAGAGCATTATGATATTGGCCAATCTCCCATGATATACCTAGATACAGTACCTATGATATCTAGCTAGGTACCTAAATGACCTTAGTCACCTTGCAAGATTATACTAGATCTTACAAGGTATTAACATGATCAGTTGATTACCTTAATAGGCAACTCTGATCTTAATTGGCCCCTATCATGATATTATTATGGCCATAACCACCTTGCATACACTTATTGATAATTATTTTCTTCTAAGATACTACATTATCATAATGTTATCTAGCATAAGATCTTATGATTATAAATCTACCTTGTATGATCTTTTTAGATATCTAGCTAGGAAGTTATGATCACATTATATCAATTTTAATTATTAAGGTCATAGAGGTACCTATCAAGGGGAGTGATTGATCAGATCAAATCAGACAAGATAGATAAGATCATCATATATCCAGCAATGTTATAGATCAATATTTTTGGTGATGTAGCACTTTATGCTTTGCTCCCAGCAGTAGGTGTCACCAGTTTTTCAGCCCTTTTACGACCGCATACAGTTCCTTGTCATGTATGTCTCAGCTGCGTTGTTGTTCATTTAGGGTGTCTGAGTGATAGGCAATGGGTCGTTGCCTCCCTTGCTCGTTGCGCTGATAGAGTATCGCTCCTATTGTGTATTGAGAGGTGTCCACTTCTAATTTGAACTGTTTGTCATGATCTGAATGGTGGAGTACTGGGTCACTAGTGACAATGTCAATTAATTTGTCTAGCGCATTTGTGCACTCTTGTGTCCAGATAAACGGTTGATCTTTCTTTAGCAGGGTTGTTAGTGGCTTGGCAATGTGCACAAAGCCAGGGATGAACTGTCTTTGGTAGCCGAGTACTCCTAGCGTGCTTCATACTGCACAGACCATTGACAGTTATCTAGGCCAGGTTTTCAGGCCATTGTTATAATGTACTCAGCGCGGGAAGAATGAAACGCTGATACATTTCGTAGCTAACCTGTTATAATGTACTGTACAGGTACATATTAGTTTATGTTACTACGAAGATAAAAGAAATAAGGTACTCACCTCAGCGCGGGAAGAATGAAACGCTGAGGTGTTGCCGCTTAGTGCGGGGGGCTTTATATGCATCATAATGAGCGTGCTACGTGAAAGTATGCAGGGACTCAAATGGAGTCGAAAATGCTGGAAAGGTCCAAAAGACGGCATAGAGATACCAGGTAAGGTATGAAGAAGTGGAGAAAGACTAAAGTAAAACTTTCGATGATCTACGGTCAATGGTCCGTGCGTTGCCACTTTAGGGCTGGCCGATTTCCAATCTCCAACACACCCCCTCAGACCTTAAAGTGTAGACCAAGTTCACGTGTAAGACGGCTATGCTTCTCACGTACTAAGCCTTTCGTGAATATGTCAGCGAGTTGGTCGTCCGTTGGTATGTACAATAAGTTGATGTCACCGGTGGCGACCTTCTCACGCAAGAAATGATATCGAAGGTCGATATGCTTCATGCGATCGTGGAACTCAGGGTTCCGCGCAATGGAAATCGCAGATTGGTTATCAACGCGAAGGATCGTGGGTGAGGTAACATCGAGACCGAGTTCGTTTAGGAAACGGCGCAACCATATAGCTTCTTTCGCGGCATAGGCAGTTGCGATGTACTCGGCTTCGGTACTCGATAATGCAGTCAATGATTGCTTCTTCGATCCCCAGCTAATGGCACCCCCTGCGAGCATGAAAACGAAACCAGAAGTAGACTTCCGATCGTTAATGTCGCTGGCCCAGTCAGCATCCACAAAACCGCTTAGCACCATACCGGAAGGGGCTCCACGTTGATAGACGAGACGAAGGTCAGACGAGCCTCGCAGGTATTTAAAAACGCGATCGAGAGAGTGGAAGTGAGGTGCACCAGGGGTAGCGTTGTGGCGTCCGAGAGCTCCTACGGCGTAGGCAAGGTCGGGGCGAGTGCAAAGCATGGGGTACATAAGGGCTCTGACGGCACTTTGGTAAGGTTTAGGGTCGGACTCAGCTTGCGCGAGTTTATGGAGATGCTCGTTAGCGAGGACAGGAGTAGGAATTGGACAGACAGTGGATTTCCCAAAACGATCCAAGGTGTCGTCTAGGTACTTCGCTTGGGAGAGGGAAATCCACCCAGCGTTGCGATCGCGTGCGACATACATGCCGAGAATCCAAGTGAGATTTCCCAAATCAGTCATCTCATAATGTTGGCTCAGCAACGCCTTGTCGCGTTCGATCTCCTGCAAGCTGGTTGAGGCGAGAGTAATGTCATCTACGTAAAGGGCGATGATGGACATCTTGGCAGCGGAGGAGCAAGTGAAAACTGCGTGGTCCGAGTGCGTACTACGGTATCCCATGGCAGTCAGTCTCGCTCTGATATTCTCGTACCAAACACGTCCGCCTTGTTTAGTGCCATAGACAGCCTTGCAAAGTCGAAGTACCATGCCATCAGGGACATTAAAGCCAGGAGGAGGATGCATAAAGATCTCCTCCTTGAGCACACCATTGAGGTATGCTGACTTAACATCCATCTGATGCAGTTCGAGATCCCTTTCCGCAGCAATCGCAAGGATCACGCGAAGGGATGCGAGCTTCGCGACTGGGGTGAACATTTCGTCAAAATCGACGCCCTCGACTTGGGTGAAGCCCTGAGCGACTACGCGAGCCTTGTACTTCTGAATCGTGCCATCGGGTCCGCGCTTAACGCGGAAAACCCAACGACTGCCCACGATCTTGCGATCGCGAGGACGAGGAACAATCTTGAAAACACCCATTTGCTCGAAGGCCTCACGCTCGTTGTCGCAAGCTAATTCCCACTCGGCAGCGTCTGGTCGTGCCATAGCCTCGTCGAAAGTGCGTGGGTCACTCTCGAGATTAGTTTCGGCGACACTGACGCGCACGGGGGATTTGCGATTGTAAGAGCTGATGGTGTAGCGTGGGTCGTCGTCGCGGACAGGCGCGCATGTGACACGTTTAGGACGTGGTTCGGGTGTAGGAGAGGTGCGTGTGGGCGCAGGTGCTGGTGGAGCATCGCTCTCGCTATCACTTTGGTTGTCGTTGTTGTTCTCGTCGTCGTCGATGATGACGCGCTCGTGTATTGGGCCCCCTTCATCGAAGATGACGTCTCGTGAATTGTATATTTTGTGGGATGGACGGTGGATTAATTTGAAAGCCTTGTAGTTCATTGCAAGTCCCAGGAAGACACACAGCTGTGAGTGCGAAGACAGCTTCGAGCAGTGGTCTTTGTGAACATGCATATGCGCAGGACATCCGAAGATGCGGAGACGAGAGACGTTGGGCTTGTTGCCACTCCACGCTTCTTCCGGCGTGATGTTGGGAAGGGAGCTGGTCGGCAAGCAGTTGTGGAGGACGGCGGCGTATTCGAGTGCGTCGTACCAGAAGGATGGGGGGAGATCGGCGTCGGCAAGCATAGTGCGTGCTTTATCGAGGAGAGTGCGGTTCATGCGCTCCGAGACGCCGTTGTGCTCGGGGGTATCAGCGGTAGTAAGTTCTTGTCTGATACCTTTGTCCGCCAGGTACTTAGCTGGTACGTTGCCCGTATATTCGCCTCCGCCATCAGAACGTAGTATTTTGATGTTCTTACCCATCTCGAGTTCGACTTGCGCGATAAAAACTTTCAGGTTTTTAAGGAGGTCGGACTTGAGCTTCAGTCCGGCAACATGGACTTTGCGTGTGAGGTCGTCTGTGAATGTCGCGAAATATTCGTAACCTTGACGGGATCGCGTCGGGAGTTTGCCACAGATATCCGAGAAAATGCGGCCTAGCACTTCAGTGGCGCGCGTTTGAGTATTCTTCGAGATATCGGTTCGGGTCTGCTTTCTGGTAAGGCATGGCTCACAGATCGCATCCGTGCTTGTGGGTCCATCTATCACCATCCCATGCACCATCTTCTTATCTGCCATTCCGAGTTCTCTTTTAGAGAACGAGGTTTTATCTCGATTTTCACAGTGTAAATTTGTGCCAGCCGTGGGAAAATTCATCGATATCGTTGCTGCATCTCGGCATCAAGTGCAGAGTTTGTCGCTACTTTAAGTACTTATATGTGATGTGCGCCTTCCTTATTTGAATATATGTGCGCATTGTGTTAAGATTGTGGGAATTTTCACCACTATCATTGCGGTTGTTGCCGGTTTGTCGCATGTGTGTTGTGTGTGGGAGAATTCATCGCTATCGTTGCGGCAGTTTCCGGTTCGTCGCATATGCGCGTGTGTGTAGTGGGTGTCGTGGGAGAATTCATCGCTATCGTTGCGGCAGTTTCCGGTTCGTCGCATACGCGCGTGCGTGTAGTGGGTGTCGTGGGAGAATTCATCGCTATCGTTGCGGCAGTTTCCGGTTCGTTGCATATGCGCGTGTGTGTAGTGGGTGTCGTGGGAGAATTCATCGCTATCGTTGCGGCAGTTTCTGGTTCGTCGCATATGCGCGTGCGTGTAGTGGGAGTCGTGGGAGAATTCATTGCTATCGTTGCGGCAGTTGTCGGTGTTGGTGGGAATATTCTGCGCTAACGTTGCGGCTATTGCATGCGCATTAGGTGAGTTGAGTGTGTTGTGTATTGGGTATTCAATAGGTATGGTGCGCTATTGGTAGTTTATTTGCACTATTGGTAGAAATTTTGCGCTGCTGGTATGTGTAATGGCACTCGAAACTGTCGGGTAGTATATATTATCTTTCATTTTCATTCATGATGCAGCGCTTTCATTCACTAGTTTGTGTATTGTTCACGACACATAAACGATTCGTTGTAACTAATGTCTAACTAATGTCCAAGTAAATGTAATGGCAATTTCGCGGAATGACACTTGTCGCCCATCTTGTTCCGTATTCCTATGAATAATAAATCAATGTGTTGTAAATGATGATAGAATGAATATTAAATAAACTAACCTCATCTTATTCCGACCCACGGCGCCTTTTCGAGAGCCTCTCCGGTCGCGTTGTGGATGACCTGTGTGGCTCCGGGCTGGTTCCGCGGCGCTTCCTGGTGGTCGCAACAGGTGTGGTTGAACGCGAGTCAATGTTGGCAGACAGTGTTGGGGGTGGCTGGCTTGCAGATGGAAAAGTGAGTGCTTTGGCTGGTGCCGATCGACGTGATGATCGGCCTGACGCAGGCAAAGCTGATAGATGTGAGGAGTCGGCTGCCACGGGCGGGGATGACGTTCGGGTGGATCGGCGTGATGGCCTGACCGATGCACGTTGTTCACGTTGAGAGGAAGGATGTGGGACTCTGGATGACTGTCGTGGGGGTCTGACAGATGCAGGCGAATTGGACTGACGCGGGGCTCTGACTGATGATGCCTTAGGTGATAAAGGCGGAGATGAATGGTGTACTACGGACATGGCGGCCGCAGATGGTGAGGAAGGGGGGGATACTATGACAGGCGAATGCGAGGCTCTATTCGGAGCAGGTGGGGATGGTCGACGCGTGGTCCTGGCGGTCACGGATGGTGACAAAGCGCGTGATGCTCCGGGTGATCGACGAGAGTCCCTGATAGACGCGGGGGATGAAGTACGACGTGACGCTCCAGCTGTAGTACGTGGGGAGGAATGATGGGAGAGTCTGGAAGATTGACGTGGAGGCGAAGGCACATGAGACATGTTACTGGCAGGAGCGGGAGGAATAAGAGCAAGCGACCGCCGGCGACACTGTTCATATAAAGTCACGAGGGAGGTGGAACGTGTTTCGTATTTTTTCTTTTTTTGGAACATTTCACTACAATATGTTAGTATCTGGTCTGATGAGCTCATAACGACGTACTTGTTCCATTCCTGTAATACGGCCTCAGTCCATGATTTCATCTCCTTTCTCTTGAACAGGTTGATGATGGTGTAGTAAACCTGTTCTTTGTCGACCTTGCGATCGTCTTTTCTCCAATCCTCTACGCCACATAGAAACCATCGCGTCTGTAATATGGAGTTTATGAATATGCATGAGGGAAAGAGGAGGTGAAATGTTGCGTACGTGGAGAGTCGCATAGGCGATGCTTCTTGGCGTTACAGATGACAAGGCGTAGTTATCGGATTTTCGTTGTCTGCGTTTGAGTTGACGGCTTTTTGCACCTGACATGGCTTTTTGGAATATGCGTCGCCATGTCTATTCCGCATTTGAATGTTAATGGATAACAAAATGGAAAGAAGTTAATCGGCGTACCATTTTGATGAGGTCCGAGCACAGGAGTCCATCCATGAGATTTCCGTAGTCGACAGAATAACCGCGGTACATGAATAGACAGAGTTGGTCACCAGTAACTCTTACGGACCCGTTCTTGATGTCATGTATCGTCCTGTAAAAAGAAAACAAAAATATCAATATGGCGTTATTATAAAGCTCGTGTCGATTGTCCTCACTTACGCTTCTGGATTTAGTCGGAATAACTCGAGATGTTCAATGGGACACAGAAGCTCGGCAAGGACAGGGTGATTCCACCCACGATAAGTTTGCTTAGACGAGTTGGGAGGGATATCAGGAACCAAGTCATCATTTGGCTGTGTGGCAGCGACGTAGTTGAGGCCGTCTTCACAGAGGCTCTTGATGTCGTCTGAACGTGCTATCCCGAGCGAAGTGGTCATCTAATGGTAAGAGTACGAGTCAGCGTGAGCAAGGCTGTGTGAATTGTTACATCCGTCTTCGCACCTGGTCGCATAGTTTTTCAAGGGCCTCGGGATCCTTTTTGAATCTCTTGACGTCGGACAGAAAAGTCGGGATATGCTCTGACATTTTCGAGAAGACCTGCTGGTAATGGGATGTGTCTATGTTATCGTCCTCTCTAACGTGGATGTTAGTGTTCTATCTGTTCCGTATCTATGTTCTCGTATTGCTTACCTTTCGGTGTCGGTGTTTGAGCTTGCATTGTCGTCGCCGGATGCGTCAGATGATGCATCGTATCCCATCCCAACACGGAATAAGGCCTCAAAATCGATGAAAGTGTCTTCTGATCGTCCGATCCACTGAGCATGTCTCTTGTATTTGCCGAGGACCCCAGGCGCGGTCCTGAGGTTGTTCACGTTAGCGGAGCATACGTGGGATACGTATGACAGATCTCACCTCTGAGTCCGTGGAGTTTTCGGTTTGGGGGCACTCAGTACTTGCGTGAGCGTGCGTTTTCCTGAGTGATGTGACGACTCAGATTCGTCTTCTGAGTCGTCACTCATTGTGATATTATGGGCGGACGGGAAAAACGGGCTCAGCTGTGCATATTATATGAGCGTGATTAAGAGAGAAGGGAGTGGGTGAAATGGCAAACGATGATTTGGACGGACTGTGGGCCGGGCGATTGTCACACATGGTTTCTGACGTGTTAAAGTAGCCGATGCTGGCGGCCGTTTGGATTTACATGTGAAACCCTCCACGTTTTTTGGCAGGACCAGCTCCATACCTTGTTCGTCTTAGATTTCATTGTGTCGGCGGTTTCATATCAAAATACGTTTTTTGGGTTGCTCATTATGATAATATGAGGGTCTACGCGGCATTTGTGGAGGTCATGGGGCATTGTCTAGTGTATATGGTTTATCCGACGGTTCATGTGCGTGTAACTTTTTACGTATGTTTCTTCTACATACCCGCTCCCGTTCTTGTTTGGCCGTTCTGATCGTGTGGTGACGATCGGCGGGGATGCACCGATGAGATAATGACTTACTTGTTGCGTATATCTGCTAGAAGAAGTATCTATCTGGCTACTAGTATGGATTTAGTCCCGCTTCCCGTTGTTGCTTGGCCGTTTGGATCATGTGGTGACGATCAGCGGTGGTGCACTGATGGAAACCGACCTACTTGTTGCATATATACCCGGTCGGTTTTTACGTGTTTATCGGGACACAATGAACTAGAAATGAAACTTCGTGGTAGATCGCTGATCATTTCGGATCTAGGATCATCGGATATGACTGCGTGATCCCTATAAAAGTATAGTATGAGTAAGGGCCCATTCAAAACTTCGTGGCATAATGCTGATCATGTCAGTGATCGTCCGTTATTATCGCGTGAAAATTAATGGGGCTATAGTGCCGTCCGTTTGGAGAATAAGATGATGTGATCGGGCTAACTAATCATGGGCATTTCGGATATCATTGTAAGAACGGTGTCGTGGAATCGATTTCGACGTCCGTTATCCTGTTTAGGATAACTTCATCGACTCCATCGAATAATCGCAATGTGAATACGCCAACATGATGCACAAGGATGTTACATCAAGTGGGTTAATATCTGATTGGGGTCACTTCTCGATTTGATATGGCTGTGTAAATACCAGTCTTCTTGTAATATTCGCAAAAGTTTCTCTTATAATATACGATATGGGCGCACGTGTTTGTCGTAGCATCACCTGACGCACCCAAACTCATCGATTTGCTCATCATAATGCATAGCCGTGCATGACATCCTCTGAATGTCGTTTTGTCTCTTTTCTCGTAAAGTGAACCTTACATATGTTCTTTAAGCTTTTTTTCAGTTTATTTTGTCTCTATGATGTGTTTGTTTTTGTTTTTCTCATCTTCGAAATAAAGTATATAGAAACAAATTATCTACTTGTATTGTATGCGATCCAACGTTCTTCAACATAATGTAACGAAAAGTTCGTCTGCTCCCTTTTACAAATGTGTTCACGTTCTTCCCACTTCCATTTTGCGTGAGAAACCTCTCGGAGCACAATAACTTCAACAAAAACGGCTTGCATGTAAACATCGCGTGATCTACGGATTCGGACGTAAAAGGAATTATTTAATTGATTTCGGCTACTTGGAGTCGATACACATGTCCTCCGTCCTTTGCTTCTTCTCCTCCTGGTGTTTGGAGGTCTTGTTCGTATACCCTGATCTCTGTTTAATCGTAGTCACTTTTGGCATCGGTGATTCCGATGGATATATTCTATTTTCTGTCTATTTTATGATGTGTTAGTCTAAGTGATGTGATACATAGAATAGAATTTGTTACCTTTTTAAAATTCCCTTTGATCAGTGCGATGGAGCGCAGCACGGAAAGCATTTTACGTCGTCCCCCCTTAATAGGTATCACAACGAATGATACTTGCGCTTCGACAATGTCGCCTATCCTGAACGTATGCGGTTCGCGTCGTTCATACCTGCGTGAAATGTTAATAAGTAGTGAATATGTAATCTTTGCGAAACATTAATACTTAGTATTGCCTTGCGCGTCTCTGAGTGCCACGTAGTAGTGAACCTGGTTGTCTTCAGTGTGTATGTACGTGCAATTGCAGTTCTCTTGCATCATATTTCGCAAGATTCCTGTCGGGTCGACTCCGGGTGAAAACTGAATTGCCTGCGTGCCTTTTGCCTCGCGTGATGGGGTAAAGTATCTATTCCATGTGCTGAATTCGTCGGAAATGCCGTCACATCGTATGGTAGTCGTTTGTGTCTCGAGGGTGCCTTCTTGGAGGTGTCGGTCGAATTGGGAATGAATATGATCTATCGCTTCAAGAGCCTTTGTGAATGTTGGCATTCCGAGTCCTACAAGCGTTACTCCTTGATGCAAGAACTTGTACTTGTGATGTGATATTCTGTTAGATTTATGAAAATTAGTAGAATCATCGCAATAGTTTGTGAATACATACTTTGGCTTTGCTTTAAGAGGGGGTAACTCCTTGGCGTGTATCATCCCTCATATTGTGAAGACTGCTTCCTCAGGGTCCTCGTCCGCTTCCCCCTGTGTGACAATCCGCCAAGACGCAGGATTGGTGAACTGTTGAATCTTGTTCCGTTCCCAAAAGAAAGTCTCGATCTGTGATATGTTGACAATCGATTTGGTCGCATCATGATGTTGATATATTCTTACCGTGCCAATATGGGCCAAGTTGATGTGTTCTTCGTCGTATTTTGTTTCTATTGAAATCTGCTCGATTTCGTTTCCTGGATTTAATCAGTTACAGTTCATAACGTTTCATAGAATGTCTGAGGACATACGCGCTTGCTCGAAATTGTATAGGTTCTCCATCGGCTTATTTTGTCTACGATTGAACAAGGAATGTTATTTGTGGTATACTTACGTGCTATATTGAAGCTACGGTGAACTGTAACTATGCGCTGTTTATGGTATTCTTCGAGACATAAGTTGTGTTCATAACGCGGACGTCTTTTTATCCTTAATTGATCGTAATGAATTTTCATGTTCATGATTTGATCTGCGTACTCTTATCTTCGCTACTAGATTCTTCGATTCTTCTGAATTGGATCGTCACGACACATAAACCAGACACGAGTGCATGAGCTCCAATACTTGTATGAGTTCTCGGTTTATTGTTATGGTTTGTCGTGCGCCTTCTGGATCGTTTCTGTTTCAAATCGTATCACTCAGAAACGTTGTATGTGTTTCAATATAAATCGTTGCACTATTCTTTTCTTTGTATACGCCATCTTGCACCCTTTTATATCCAATTTCACTCTACGGTATCGCCGAACATAAAACATATCCCGTCATGCCGCCAAAATCTTCGTCGTACGTATCTCTCGTTGTATCGTTGACTTGTCCTTAATTCCGATTTAGCGCGACCAAGAAAACATCGTCGTGCGTATCTCGATGTCATGTGTTTCCTCGTATTTTTCTTACAGTATAATTTCTGTCCGCAGAAGCCCTTCAAAGAAGATCTTGATGGCCATGTGCGTTTTCCTGTGACATTGTTTCGATCGCTGTCATTCTTATATTTCATAGGAAAAAGACCAGCTTGGAAGAGTACGTCATTCTTTTCTCCACGTCATTATAAGCTTATTTTTTCGCAGGCTTGTTGCAGATGACGGCTCGGCGGATATTCTACAGTATGTTGTTTCATGTTCTGGAAATTTGGTTTTGACTCTTGTTCATTTGAACAGGAATACTTCGACATCTCGCATCAATAAGCGTAAAGCCCCGAGTCCTGCATCCAGTGATTCTTCCAATGCGTATGTCAGATTGTCTCTCTGTCTGTATCGCTCAAGTTGATTTTTCGCAGAGGAATTTTGGACTGTATTGACGAGACAAAACGTGCACGTCGTTCCCCTCCACCTCCCAGGTCCCCGAGCTTTGACGCGTTGCCGCCTGTTTCTATATCGTACGTTATTTGAATATTCAATGGTTCCCTGTGCTTCGTGAGGTTGATTTTGTTTGGCCCAGCGCGTAGAGGTTCAGCTGGCGGTGCTAGTATTGCAATGCGTTCTTCCTCTCCAAGCGTTGTCTTCGATACTCCGAGGTATGTGAACTTGAACGTCTGAATTGCTCTACAATCGAGGCATTGATTGACTCTAGTAAAAGCAGG
>QLPA01000776.1:0-21339 GCA_003313945.1 Lactifluus pinguis
GCTTAAAATCTGAATTAAGCACAGTAAACACCATTAATCACCACTTAAGCAAATTTCAGGTTTTCCTGATGAAGGCAAGCGTAAAGGGTTTCAATATGAAGACGTACTTTGGACACCAGCCCTGCACAATCCCTGATAGCCACACCTGTTCAGGGTAATCAGCGATGTAGGGCCCCAACCCATATATCGCGCGACGAAAGTGGCCATCAGGACACTTCACGATTTCAGGCGTTGTCATTCCTGACTTCAGGGGTTCGAAAATGGCAGCAAGCGCCGCGTGGTACATTTGGCGGGAAAAGGTTTGGAATGTCGGAGTGTTCCTATATTTTTTAGCCGCTAGAATAGTACCCGAAATTGTTCAATAGACTCGGTTGAGAGAAGAAGTGGTACTTACTTTTTGGGATAGGCAGAAACGTGATGGGGAGTAAAGCATTGCCATGAGCACGTCGTGCTGTATTACTCAGATTACCGGGTAACATATACATGGGGTGGTATTCTTGATGCCCTGTCGCAATGGAGACTGTTGTCTTGTCGCTGCCAGCTATGACAGGGACAAACATAGCCCCATGTGTAGATATGTCGTTTGCAATGATATCCTTTAATTCTATAGGGTCAGCATAGATAGACCCATCGAGATTACACTAACTTACCGCCTGATTCCAAGCTCAACTGGCAGACATCAAATTTGAGCGTATCCGTTTACCATCGCGATCAAACTGCTTATATGGGGCATAATCGATATCCCCTGCATAATCTGAGGTGGCCAGTTGATGGTGAAGAACTTGCTGTGTGTCACGCATACAGAGTTCATAAGTCTCGGTCATCCATTTGGGTGGAGTACCCAGGGGCAGTGGGCCTCGGAAATTGACCTGGTAAACCTTCCACGGTGCATCACCATGCCGGATAGCATCAATAGTCCTATACATGCCAGCTGAATTCTTCCACGGAGCATCGCCTCCATATTCCATTACTGACGCTGCCAACAAATCAAGGGCTTTGTCAATATTACCTTCAGAGCTTTGAATTTCGATAAAATGGTAGTATGCAAAGTCGAAGTCGATCCAAGATTGAAAGGGGTGCCAAGGGTTCCGTGAGGCGTCCTCAGGAAGGGTAGGCGGCAGCGGCGGAGTGCGGGGGGGAAGATCATTGCCGTTCACATCGCAAGGCACTCCTACACAGTGTCAGCACCAGCATACATTCAAAGAGAAGAAGGGTGCGCTTACCTTTCAAATAGGGATGAACTTCCTTTCTAGCAGCGGTTTCAGTGTCTTCATCATCTGGTGTGAACTGCCGATGCAATGCATTTTTGTGCTGAGTTAAACCACGGCCAGACTTGAATCTATGAGAGCAAACAGAGCAAGTGAACGCCAGATGTGAATGGAAGCGAAGAGGTTCGGCCATAGTGAGGGTATTGTTACAACTCTCAGCCAGGTGCCAGTGGTTGAACTTGCGGTCGGAGTGGGGTAGAGGGAGCAAGGGGCGTTGGCCATAGTACCGGTACTAGGATATGACTGGCGGCTGAACTGGCGGTCAGGTTGCTAGCGGCTGAACTGGCGGTTGTCGGAGTACTGAGTGGTCAGTACCGCTATCGCAATAAACTGGCGGTCAGAGTATGAGCAACTGTACTAAGGTCAAACTGGTTAGTGTCAAGGATAAAACAGTAGCAAATAGCACACGCATGGCTTGAAAAAAAGGGAAGAAGAGGGTAACGCCGCCCCCACCCCCAAAGTTACTACTAACGAGCTGCCCACCTTCGCTTCCATGCAATCACTAGTTAATTCCCCTCACCACTGTCATTCTTTTTATTAATAAACCACAAAACTATACCTTCATGTCACCGTCTCGACGTATAACCCGCTCGTATGCCGTTGCTGACTTGACCCAACTGATACACTCGCCTCAAACAAGTCCCCAATCGGAGCCTGTGCTAGTGAGTATAGCATAGCACAGCATTTTAGATTGTGCTAACAAAGTCCCAAAGCCCGGAAACACTTCCATGGATGTGGAGTTGGCAGATGTGGGGGAGCCAGTTCCTAAGACCGCAAACGCGGTACTAGGAAGGTACCAAAACCTTCCACGTCGAATGCCCAACCCAACACGCACGTCCCGTGTTGCCAATCCCGGGGCCCCAGATATGAAACGTTTCAAGCGGCCAAGTTCTGAGGTTAAAGCAGCACTAGAGCGTAAGAAAGAGCTAAATTTTCGATCAAAGCTACTGGAGAGAGCGAAGATAGAGGCATTGGCGGCTATGGAAGTCGAGGATACGCTTTCCGACTCACTAGGCTCTGAAGAAGAGGAAGAATGTGCTGCCGTGACAGATGTCGATGATGTCGTAGGCAGTCAAGACCCTGCAACACCAATTGAGGTCGAGTCGGAAGGTGAAGACAAGTCCAACTCAGAGGGCGAAGGCGACGACGACGACGACGGAGTCATTATGATGGTGACTGCCAGTACAAAGGACACTCTAGCCAAGAAAGCCACGGTAAGCCAGTCACTGATGGGTTTTACGAAGCAAGCTGACAGTAGCACAGAGGAAAAAAAAGCCAGCTAAAGGAGAGGTTCGAGCGGCTGTGGACACTGCCAGGGAAGAGATAAAGGCCGGAAGAAAGAGGCGTTCGGTGGCTGAGAGCGCTGAGAGCGGCCTGCGTGCAAGGTGATAGGTTCAGCCACATCATTTCCCATGAACTATAATTGACAGCCTGAGACATTTCGTCCAATAGCGGTATGGCAAAGAGGCCGAAGGCAACTCCGTATCCATCGGGACTTGTTGTGAACTGGAAGGCGAAGACTCAAAGGGCCTGGGAGCAGGACCTGCTGAGTGCTAGGCTCTCACTGGCAACTAAAGGATCACTGGAAAGCAAGGTCTCGGAGACAGTTGGCGGCCTAAGTGATGAAGACGCGGCTGCGGTTCAGCCCTTCCGGGTTGATGGGAAAAAGGTCAACACAAGGGGCCATAAAGGTTATGATAATGTATGGATTTCATCGCCTGCTGCGGCGGTCCGAGTCTCCCTTATCGGATATACAAGGTTGACCATATTTATCTAGCTTGTTATCATCAGCAAGGCTAGCAACAGTGATGAGGACAAATTACTGGCATCAAAGCTGCGGCGTCCTAAGCCCAGACCAGTTCTGTCACTGGCAGGCTCTGCCGCTACTAAACAGGCCAACCTTAGATATGAGTTGACCTCCCCCAGGCCCATCTTGCGTACCCCTAGCACTCAATCGGTGACAGGAAACGCTACCTCCTCAGGCGACTCAGAGGATCCCGTTGGTCTTCCAGATTTTATCCTTGCCGATTGGAAATCTCTGTTCTTGCCAACCATTTACGCTTACGTTGGATCTCTAGAACGACCTTGGGAACTCTCTGAGGATGGGTCAGACGATATCAAAATAATTCAGGAGCTCTTCGACATTGTGTACCCTGGATCAAACTACAAACTGAAGCTAAACGATTGGGTCTATTCCATGGTATTTGTACTGAATTCCAAGTCCACTGACATTATCACTGACTTGAATATTGACATATCTATCTCTCATTAGGGTCGTTCACAGTAGCCATTATTTGACTCATTAATTTAGCCATTCTTATGATTCCCACCAGCTATCCTTACTTTTTCCTTCTGTTCTCATCTCTTCATTGCGACCATTGATGATAACAGAAGAAAAAAGTAAGGATAACTGATGGGAATTATGAGAATGGCCAAATTAATGAGCAAAATAATGGCTACTGTGAAACGCCCTATTGATTCACAGGCCAAGGATCGCATTAATGACAAGCGCACATTTTTCGGGCGACATGCATCCAGGCTTGTGTCTGCTCTTTTCAGCACCCCCAACTTTGCAGACAATCGTGCTTGGATCACAGAGTATGCTCAGTGGGCCACGAGGCCTGATGGCCCTGGGATCTGGGAAATACTAACCCCGATCGATTGTGTTTGCCTGGAAGACTCAGAAGATTATGTTGTATGTCTATTGTGTTCACACTTTCGTCAAATCTGTCCTGATTTATGGTGTTCCAGAGGCCCCAGAATTTCTTTCAATCTGAGTTCATTATATCCGCGCTCACTTTGTTTATCAAATCATCCAAATCTTCTCGCCGTAATTTTGGGTATCCGAAGGGCGCTCTAGGCTTGGCCGCAGCTGGGGTAGGTGCTTATCTGCTCCCTCACACCAGTAATACTGACGCTGATTGGCCCTAGGTCGAGCATGCATTCCTGATGTACACAACTGGCGAGTGCATTGATATCAGGTATTTCTTGCGTGAGAATGTCAGTGACATAGTTGACGACTACGTTGCGAATACCAAGAAGCTCACTCAGAACTGGTGGAATCAAATCATGGAAAAGTGTCGTGCACAAGGGGAACAAGATCGGGAAGTCCCCATGATCAACAGCACCCCGTTGATGGAGAAAAAACACCGGGACCTTTATATCCCCAGCAGCCCAATCAAACCTGCCGAGGACTCAGAGTGAATGGTAAGCGCGCTCCGAATTGTACCACAATATCTCACTTGCAATCACTTTAGCACCTCCTCCGATTGCACAGCCCATGCGCGCCCATCCTGGGTGGAGTCGAGCCCAAATATAGCTTTCCCCCACATTCTCAGTTCGCTTCGCCATGCCAAGTTATACCCGTTGGTTTCCAAATTGTTCTGCCATGTTCTCTTCCTCCACCTTCACAAACCGACTCGAAAGGACCACGCGCCCATCGTTATCGGTTCTATACCTCCCATTTTTCAGCACGCATTAGTTGCCCTCCTATTGAACTTTTTTTATCGATTTCTGCGTGGTATACGTCAATTGTGCCATCACTACGATATGAGGCTCGCGAGATCACTGCCGCTCTTTTCAGAATCTCACCTCGGACATGTCATTTTTAGTTGCATCGTTATCTGATGGTAGATAGATTTGTGTCTAGGTAGCTTGATGCCCCCTTGATGCCCCTAATCATCATCACCTTAATCTGCTCGTTTTGGTGTGCTCAAAGTCTGATCTCCTTTTTCGCGCTCACAATCTCATTGAATCTATTATCTATTACTAATAACAACTACTGGCACCCTGAGAGAAAATGAAAGCAGCGCGTTGAGCGCTCACATCTTGTTAACTGGTTGTCATCTTATGGACTTGTGGGCTTGTATGCACAAAATATGGACCAACTTGTGTGATTTTCGACCTAGCCTGTGGCCCTTGTGTCTTGAGGTCTTGTTTGATCTTGTCGGAGCTTGTCAGAGCCTGTAACAAGAAGTGACAAGATGTGACAAGAAAATTGTAAAAATCCTGATGACTATGGGTATACCCCACACCCATACCCAACTTGGTATGGGTATGGAGCCTGAACTTTTACCTTTTTCTTACTTTTAAAATGTATTAGAGGCACACAATAACATAACACAAGCTTAGACAGCTTAGAAAATGCTCAAAATAAGGATAAATCAACTTTTTGGGCATTTTTCTGTTCATTTCATGGTTTGGGTTGTTATGGGGAGTTTTGGGTGGTGGGCACAATCCTTGTCTATCCAGCCATGATGGTGTGCATACAGACCAGCTCTGTAAGGTGTACAAGTGCTGCATTGCCTGGATCAACAGAGAGCACAAACTTAAGGTTTTTTTATTTTATTTTATTTTTTTTAGAATCTGTTTTCCTATTGCGTAGATGGATTTCAGTACACGTTACTACTGTTCTACTGTGTTGTAGTCTTATCAGAACCACTACATGAGACTAATCGTGTAAGGTGTCCAGCAACCCTCTGCAGGTTTTGCATTTTGGCTCGGTGTTGAAGCGAGTTGAGCGGTGGTCTGCAGTCTTCTTGTAAGGCTGATCTGAGGCGAGCTCTCCATCCATCGTGCGGTGGGGAATGCGGTTTATGGCCACTTCCCTGGTGCTGGAGGGAGCGGGTGTCAGCTTTGGTGGGGTTGGGCTTGCTGCTGTCGGCGGTTGCTTCTTCTTGCTTTTTGATTTCTTCTGGGCTTGCTTCTTCTTAGCTTGAGGGAATTGAGCGGTGGCTGCTGGCATGATTGAGGTGGAGGCAGCGGTGGGGGTCTTGGGGGGGGGCTTGTTCCCCTTTGTCTTATCAATCCCACTCCCATCACTTGTGTCCTTGGCAAAAGGGCATTGGTGTTGCTTCTGGTTTCTGCGTGATGCAAACTCTCACTTGCAGTGCTCGCATGACCATTGTGGGCCTGTGGCCTTGGCATTAGCCTCTAGCCGGCGGTCCCACCTCAATGCACAGTTCCTTTTCCATGCAAGTCACCTCTTCTCCTTCTGGGCCTAGGTTGCCTGCTGCTGGCCCATGGAGAGATCAAAGAAGGCTTGAGGGCCCTCTCTATTGAGAAGCTCTAGGATGTACGTGAACATCACCTTGTGGAGGGGGTGAGGTACAATTGCAATAGCGCATTTGACCAGGTGAGTGTGGTACTGGGGAGGAAACTCAACCCAAAATTTTTTCCGTCTTTGGCCTTTTGGGCTAAAGTGGCATTAGCCACGAGGTGGTCCTGTGAGAGGAACCAGCACCAGCAGAAGGAATTGTGGATGTTGAACACTGATAGCTCGTCACCCGCAGAAAGCACCAATGGGGTTGAGGGTTTGGTTATACCCTTTGCCCTAGGGGTCTTATCAGCCTGTCCTGTGCCTGTGTGTTTGCCGAGGACCTCAGGAGAGAGGGTAATAGGTTGAGAAATGGGGGACCCAGAGCAGAACAGCATCAAAGATGTCTGGGAATTTGAATAAGCTTCATCCTGCGCAACTGAAAGAGTTAGGGAAGGATCCACAGAGGGAGCGGGAAGGGGGAATATGAAAGCCATAGAGAAAAGTCAATGGAGAGGATTGTGAGAAAATCAACAATGATGATGGTAAGAGATGTAAACTTGAGGTTGGCTACTATATACTCATGTCCAATGTAGGTTATCATAATGTTGGGCAATATACAGTAGACTTGCTCATAATGCATGACATAATAATGCATAATTTTGATAATGCATTGATTTTTTGATCTCTCAATGTCGTTCCCACTGTAAATACAACAATAATGCATAATGAATAATGCATAGGCTTAGTGAGGTTACTAGAGAGGGATTGTCCTGCCCTGTGAGGTCTAGAATTGCTCAAACACTCAATTTTAAGTGGGCCGGATGACATAATGTCCAAAAGCTGGCCCTAAACATTGAATTGGCAAATGGCCTCACATGGCGCACCATCAAAAAAAGACTGAGAATGGTCATTATTGTTCTGTGGCACTATCTACGATGCCGGCACATCTAAAACGCAAGCCTCGAGACAAGCCCAACTTACCGTCTAAACCTCCAAAACAGCTGAAATGTACTGGCACCCAAGATACCCCTCGCACCGCTGCCCAACCACCAGAAGCTACAACACGACAAAACCTCACTCTTGCGGACTGGCTAACTGTCTATGCCTTTGTTGATGCTCATCCTGCTGTGACACAAGGTGATGTTGTTAGGCACTTTGCGACTCTTAAAACAGGAAAGCTTATCTTCAATCAATCAACCTTATCTCAAAAATTGCGAGAACGTCCAAAGTTGGAAGCCTGCATCAATGATAACCCAGCTGCCCTCTCATCGAAACGGCTGCGTGTCGTAACTTGTCCTCAGGTTGAGCGTGCACTGGTTCTTTGGATCCAGCATATGGAGGCTATAGGGGAGGTTGTGACAGGTCCAATGCTGGTGGAGAAGCGAAAGCGGTTTGAGACTGAGCTACAGGTTCCTGAAGAGGAGAGGCTCACCGGAGAAGGCTGGCTCACATCATTTTGCAAGGCATATAAGATTCGGGAGCACCGGAGGCATGGAGAAGCAGGCTCAGTTGACTGTGGTGCTGTTGAAGAAGAACGAAAGAGATGTCAAAAGATCCTAGCACAATATGCACCACGTGATCGATGGAATTTTGATGAAACGGCACTATTCCCCTTGTGAGTTATCAAATTTATGTAGCGGAGAGATATCTAACTCACAATAATAGTGCGCCACCAGATTGGGGCCTGGCAAGGATGCAAATGAGTGGCAAGAAGAAAGACAAATTTCGCATTACAATTGGTCTCAGATGTAACGCAGATGGCAGCGAAAAGCTCGAGCCAATATTTATTGGGAGATCCAAGAATCCAAGGTGTTTTGAAAAGAAGGATCCACAGTCACGAGGGTTTTATTATCGCCATAACAAAAAGGCCTGGATGACAGGTGAAATATTTGAGGAGTAAGTGCAAAAGATTCACAGCATCGATAGATCTCATACCTAGACAAAGGTGGCTCAAGAAACTTGACCTTCGAATGCGGCAACAGAAGTGACAGATCTGCCTGTGTGTAGACAACTTCAGTGGACACTGTGCAGCTATGTACGAACCCACCAATGTCCAGGTCGAGTTCTTCGAGCCAAATATGACTGCGTTCGTGCAGCCATGTGACGCCGGCATCATTAGGTGCTTTAAGGCACTTTACCGATGCAGCCTCTGTTCACGCGCAATCGATCTGGATGATGCTGGTGAACGTGAAATCTACAAAATTAATTTATTGGAGGCAATGATGATAGCAAAGGAGGCTTGGAATACAGTTGCCCCCGAAACGATCAAGCACTGCTGGGGTCATTCTCAGATCAAGCCATATGATTTTTACCACAAACTTACCTGAAAATCCCTTCTAACGCCACTGGATTAGCAAACCCTCCCAAATCCCCTTGCTTCTGCCTTATCCACCTCATGCTGACCCTCATGCATGGGACATCATTCGTGATTTTGCTGCCTCAGATAATATATCTCTACCAGCGGCAGAAATGGCATTGGAAGCACACCTTGGGGATCAATTTATCGACTCTGACTGGAGGCCAGCTCTCGCTGCTGTTATGGAGGCAGAGGGGGACACTGAAAAAGCATTAGAAGTGATCAATGGTCTCTACAAAAATGCCACTTGCCAATCTGGTCTCAAGCTCCACATCCCTGCACTACTCACAAAACCCTCCAAGCTCCATCAAGTAGCACTGCTTGAAGAAGAGTTGATGGATAAAGTGTCGGCACTGAAGTTGTGAAATCGAATTTTCAGCCCAATTCCATCAGCAGATGAGATCATTGACCCAGTGGAGGAACAAGAACAGATAGCAGCCAGATTGGTTGGGAGTGTAGAGGAGATTGTTGCTTTGGTGCGAAGAGAGACTGCTGTGGCAAATGGAGAGGTTATCAAGGTTGATGAGAGCAAGGACGACAAAGAAAATGATGGGACCTCGTTGCCATCGCGTGCCGATCTCATCATTCTTTGTCAGCGGCTTGAGCGTGGTTGCATGCAATATGATGATCCCCAGTTTTCTCTTGAACTATCCCATAAACTATTTAAATTTTGTGGTATATTACACAAAGAAGAGCTAGCCAACTCTACTCAAAGTACTCTAGATAGATACTTTGTGTAATTCGTGTTTTAATTGCTGTTAGATTTACAGTACGCTCTGTTGTCACGCTTTGTAGTGTGTCACAGGGCTGGTAACACAATGGCACATTTTGTGACAGACCCCGTAATGCATTTGTCTCATAATGCATAGGCATTAGGCCGCCTCAACAGTATGCATTATGAGCAAGTCTACTGTACCATGTATTAGGAGCTCAAATGAGGCATGCATTTCCTTTAAAGAAGAGGCCACAACTGGTGGTATTTGATGTTATAGCTAAGGTTTTCAACATACACATGATTCTCCTGCTTGCTATACTTAGTGAGCTTACCTGCTTCTCATGTGATGCATTAATTAGGTGTTATGAATTAGTGTTGGGGAAGTTCAGTCCCAAACCGATCCAAACTTGGTTTGAACCAAACTTAAACCACAAGTTTTGGTTTCAGTTTGGAGAATTCTAGGAGAAACCAAATGGTTTGGTTTTAGGTTTAGGGCAAGGAACAGGTTGATAAACAGTTTCAAACTTGGTTTAGACCAAACTTCTGCACAGCAATTTCTGCTTAGGGTTAGGGTAAAAATAGGTTCAAACTCAACTAACTTAGAATTATTTTTTCTCTTCATTAACTTATCTTAACATGGCTGTGTCTGCTACCGACTTTTAGTGATCAACAGGGGTATCTCAAACCCCTGGGGTTTGAGGGTAGGGTACCTGTGGGGTAAGGGTAAGGGTATGTCTTTACATACCCCAACAGACCCTCAGACCCCAGAGGTACCCCAGGTGCCATAGCAGATGGAGACAATATGGAAGTAACAGAGGAGATGTCTAAGATGTAGGGTGAGGCAGTGATGGTAGCAGAAGGTAAAAGATGGGATGCAACAGAGGGAGATGTGTTGAAGCACTAGGGCAGATGCTACAAGTGCCCAGACATAGTCAGAGAAGCAATGAAAGGAGCAGGAAGGGTGGTGGTGGTGAAAATAGATACTGTGATGAGGTGCAGTGGTGTGCATATAGTAGAGAGGCAAGGACAACAACAGAAGTGTGGGGGAGGTTAGAATGGATTCTGTGGCAAGGTGCAGTGGCATGCACATAGTAAGGAGGCAAGGTGAATAACAAGAGGGTAGAGAAGGTAGAAGTGGACACTATAGCAATGTGTGGTGACACATGTCTAGCAGGGAGGTGAGGGAAACTACAAGAGGGTATAGGGGGCAGGAGTGAATGTCCAAGTTGTAGCAAGGTGTAGCAATGTATGTAGCAGAGAAGGGACTAGAGGAGGGGGAGGGGGAGGAGGAGGAGGCAGCAGAAATGGGTGCTTTAATGGGGCACAGTAGCATGCATACAGAAGGGAGGCAAGGGGGACAATAGAAGAGCAGATGAGGCAGAAATGGACACTGTGGCAAAGCGCAGTGGTGCACACATGGCAGGGAAGTGAGTGAAGCAATAGGAGGGCAGATGAGGTGGGGTTGGATAACACAGCAAGGCACAGTGGCATGCACACTGCATGTTGGAGTGTAAGTCCGATCTGGAAGGAGTTTTAAGACAATGAGGGTGGAGGAGGTGTGGCTGCAGGAGGCCAGAGTAGCCTAATGATGCATGTGCCTTTGTCACAGACTGGCTGAGGGCAGACCAATGAGGATAATGACGCCCCCCCATCATGAAAAATATTTAACTATGATATTCCTGAATCATGCAAGTTCATATCTATCTAACAAGGTGACCTTGCCCTTAGAGTGAAATCATGACCTTATTTAGTTATAGGCAATATCCTAACTACCTAGCCAGATTGACTTTATCTATTACATCTATCAAAACAATAATGAACTTGACAATCTGGTAATATCAGGGTAATCTTACAATATTTAGATGTCCTTAGGTACCTTGCTATATCATAGGTATTATAGGTGTCATGCTCACCTTGTGGTATCATACTCACCTTGTGGTGTCATGTCTACCTTGTGGTGTCATGCTATATCATAGGTATCATAGGTACCTTGCTATATCATGGTGATCTGGCATGACCTATCTAGATAACATAATAAATAAATAAATAATAAATAATATTCATAGTACTGACTAATTATTTTTTATCTTAATTGCTAATTAACTTCTAATATACACAGCATATAAGTTCTTATTTAACTTATTTTATTATGATAAGTGATATTTAAGACCTCTTATACCATTTTTACTTAAGTTATCCAAGTAACAGTTAGCTGAAATATATTTTTATTGAAAAGTGACCATCTCAAGGATTGAACCAAAGACCTTTTAAACAAAATACTGTTAACCACTAAGCCATCTGATCTTGTTTATATAAACCCTGGATCTTCTATTTTAACACTAAGTTATTGTAGTATTAGATACTTAAGCTTATCTTACTTAAGCTTATATATCTAAGGATGATGTAAAGTTTCAGTTTAACATACTAGAAGCACCATGATATTAGGAATCTTATATGATACCAAAGGTACCTAGCTAGGTACCTAAATGACCTTGATCATCTTGTGAGACTATAGTGCTCAAGCTTACCTTAACTGACCATATGCATATAGGAGTAATGTAAAGTTCCAGTTTAGCCTACTAGAGCATTATGATATTGGCCAATCTCCCATAATATACCTAGATACCTATGATATCTAGCTAGGTATCTAAATGACCTTGGTCACCTTGTAAGATTATACTAGATCTTACAAGGTATTAACATGATCAGTTGATTACCTTAATAGACAACTCTGATCTTAATTGGCCCCTATCATGATATTATTATGGCCATAACCACCTTGCATACACTTATTGATAATTATTTTCTTCTAAGATACTACATTTTCATAATGTTATCTAGCATAAGATCTTATGATTATAAATCTACCTTGCATGATCTTTTTAGATATCTAGCTAGGACATTATGATCACATTATATCAATCTTGATTATTAAGGTCATAGAGGTACCTATCAAGGGGAGTGATTGATCAGATCAAATCAGACAAGATAGATAAGATCATCATATATCTAGCAATGTCATAGTTCAATATTTTTGGTGACGCCATTGGGAGCGATTGCCTGAGCCATTTCTACTATATCCCTTTGTGATTCTAACCCTCGTTAACCTTTTGTAATTAGTCTTATATAGCTACGAGGCCTCGTCAACATTATCGTGAGGCCACAATCTCGACCGCCAGATTGAGCGCACCTGGTTGCTACACTGAGGTGTTTTACCTTCCTCTCGATTTTATACCAACATTTATTGACTTAATATTGTGATCAGTAGCTAGGTTACTAGTTACTATGGACACTAGATAAATAGTTCAATGCATAGAGTTGCAGGGCAGTATCAAACTTGCCCACTTTTGTTTCTCCCTCTTCTCACATGATCTCAACTTTGATGCTTTGTCATCGCTCATTTTCATTCCCCTCTACTCTCAGCACTTTAATATTTAAACCACAGCACAGAGGTGATAAGAGACACAGGAAGAGAGGCAGAGGCAGAGATGGACACTGTGACAAGGCACAGTGGTGTGCATGTAGAAGGGAGGTAAGAACAGCAACAGAAAGGTAAAGGAGGTGAGAATGTATGTTTTGGCAAAGTGCAATGGCATGCACATGGAAGGGAAGCTAGAAGAGCAATAGAAGGGCAGATGAGGCAGGGATAGATGATATGGTAAGGTGCAGTAGCATGCATGCAGCAGGGAGGCAATAATAGAGGCAAGAAACAAGGTGGAAATGGACACTTTCATTAGGTGCAGTGGGGTGGCAGTGGCTGTAGCAGTAGGTAGAGACAATGGCATACACTTACCTCATAGGCCAACATCAACCTTCAGATCAGGTATGTGTATCCCTGCCTAGACCTCCTAAAAACCCCAACCCCAGCCTTGGGGTAAGGGTTTTCTGGGGTAAGGGTAAGGGTATCAATAAAAATACCCCAGGGTTACCCTTGTTGATCACTACTGACTTTGAATGGTTCAATGATGTTGATGATTCCAAGTTCTGAGTTCTCCTTAAGAGAACAAGGTTTTTATGCCGATTTTCAAAGGGAGAATTTGTGCCCCCCCCCCCCCCCCCCGTGGGAACTGTCAGTGATTTCATTGCAGCTGTTCCCAGTCATGCACATGCACATTTGTGTGTTTGTGCATTGATAAGAAATTGTGGCTGCATATTTGCGGTCGTTGCTGCATATTTTCACACGTTCAGATGCAAGGGAGTGTGCTTGAGTTCTTGAGTGTGGGAATGTCAGTGATTTCATTGCGGACATTGCCGATGTTCTTTTGTGCGAGTGGGTTTGCTGATGCTCTCGCATGAGAGTGTCAGCAATTTTGTTCTAGCTGTTCCCGCATATTTTCACATGTTCAGATGCAAAGAGTGTGCTTGAGTTCTTAAGTGTGGGAATGTCAGCGATTTCATTGTGGACATTGCCAATGTACTTTCGCACGAGTGGGTTTGCTGTTGCTCTCACATAGGAGTGTCAGCGATTTCATTGCAGCTGTTCCTGGTTGTCTCATGTGTGTTTTGTGTGTTTGTGTGTATGTGTTGTATGTTGGAAAATTGTGGCTGCATGTTTGCAGTCATTGCCGCATATTTTCATATGTTCAGATGCAAGAGTGTGTGCTTGAGTTCTTGAGTGTGAGAATGTCAGCGATTTCATTGCAGCCATTGCTGATGTACTTTCGCACAAGAGGTGAGTGGGTGTTGTGTGGGGTGTCAGCAATTTTGTTGTAGCCATTTCTGTTTTTCTTTCACACATGTAAATGAGTTTGCATCTGCTCTTGTATGGGAAAAATACTTGAGGTTTTTGAATTATTGTGTCGTGTTCACATTTTGAAAATGCTTGATAATAAATGTGCTCCTCAGACTGGTATAACACAGCAGAGTCCATTTTCTAAATTCTGGTTTATGTGTTCAATAATAGATTCGGTTTACTGTTGATGTTGTGATACAATTTGCCATTATGTGGTTTAATGGAGAAATTCATGTGCATTATATGTTGTGATGTCACGCATATTCACCATTTAAAAAGAATAAAAAATCTGTTTTTTTTTTTCTTATTATACATTGTTGTTATGACTTTTGTATGTTTTCTTTTCTATATTCTGAAGTTTCTTGAGATTGTGCACAAAAATATTCAATTCTGTTAAATACAACAATGCTGGATCAATGTATTGATACTAGTAGACATCCCATTCTTTAGTAGTGAACCTGAGATCTTACAGTGCAAATTGCGTGTTATGCCTCCTCACAGAGCCTTCTTATAGACTTCCTTTTTTGGATTGTCCTAGGTGGGGTCAGGGAATCAATACTAGTTCTTCAGTGTTTATTTGTGGACAATGTGGGTGTCTCCTTTGACATGTGATGAGATGATCGGTGAGAATGGGAGTGTTTGGATCTTGATCTGGTCGTACTCAATTTGATGGGTGTCCAAGATGAACACAAAGTTGTAGATGTTGCATATGAATGTGACCTACTTGAGATAGTTGTTGGTGAATGCGTGGGGGTTGGTGGGGTGGCATTTGAAGAAGGTTGTTGAGATATGGGTTCCACATGTGGTGTGGAGTGTGGTGAGGCAGTATGAATCCTGGGTAGAGATGAATGATCCGTTGAGATAGCTGCTATTGGTAGACATGAGACCATGGCTGTGGATGAAGAAGTAGAAGGTTGTGGTACCTTGTCCAGTGACATCGTGTAGGATACTGAAGTGGCAGAGACAGGATATAATGATGAAGAAGATAATGCAGAAGTTTGGTTGCAACACTGTTTGAACAAGGTTGTGAGAGATTTGGAACGTGTATAAAGTAACATACTTGTTCCACTCTTGTAAAAGCACATCCAACCATAGTTTCATGTCTTTCCTATCGAACATGTTGACAAGAGTGTAGAACATCAATTCCTTGTCAAAGTTGCCATCATCTCCCCTTCAATCTTCAATGCCACATAGAAACCATTGTGTCTAGTGTTCGTTAATTATAGATGATTCAAATGTATATGATATAAAAGCATATGTGAAGTGTAGTGTAAACAATTGTCCTTGGTGTAATGTTTGTAACAGCTATGTCATTCAATTCGCAATGTTTGTGTTTCTTAGTGCAGGGTTTTGAACCTGATTTGACATCTGGAAAAGGTGACACCATGTCTGTAACATGACGGTTTAGTGATTTAAAGTGTGAAAATGAAATAGAAGAACGTACCAATTTGATGAGTTTAGAGCACAGTGATCCTTCTGTGAGGTTGTCAGGGTTGAATGCTTGACCATGGTACATGTAGAGTGCAAGTTGGTCAGATGCCAGCTTTAGAACACTGGTCCTGATTTTCTTGATTGTTCTTTTTACAATGAAACAGTATTGAATAATATCATGATCTGTCAGATGGTGGTATAAACTTATATTATGATCTCACTTACTTGGTTGGATCTGCTCTGAACTCATCGTAGTAGTTGATTGGGCATAGTAGCTTGGATAGTATGGGGTGTTTCCACCTGCGGTGCTCTCCCTTTGGAGAATTGTTTGGAATAAAGGGGGTTAGTTCTCTATTTGGTTGAAGGGATGTGACATAGCTCAAGCCTGATTCTCGAAGACTCTTGATGTTGTCGGATTGTGCAATGCCAAGTGTTGCTGTTATCTAGTCCAGCATAAGTGAATGTTTCATGGTGTGCTGATATGTTAGGAGATATTACTTACATTGGTGCAGAGTTCGCGGAGGAGTTTGGGATCCTTCCTTAGTTTCTTCTCATTGTCTTTGAGATCAGATACCCAGAGTGGTATTAGGGAGTACATGTATCCATAGTGCAACTCCTGAATGGCATTGTCTTTGCTGAAATTATTGTTAATGTTGCACCATGAGGGTTAATATGATAACATGTTACTTACCTTTCTGTGTCATCACTTGAGGTGTTGTTTTCTTTATTGTTGTCAACATCATCATCATCATTGTCATCGTTGTTGTCATCTTCACTGCCATTATCATCATCATCATCGACTTTGATATTGTCTTCATCACTATTGTCTTTGTTGTCATTATGGTCATCATCTGACTGTTTGCCTTTGTTCAGACCAACTCGGATGCTATGTTTTGAGAGTAAGCTACCAGTTGAGGTCACAATGGCAGATTACAGAAACAGTCTCATCAGTGCATTTAGAAAAGAAAGAGGTCTTCATTAACATGCCTTCAAATCTTCACAAATCACTGAGATGGAATAAGCGTGATCTGTTCATTATAGACACTGGACCGAACAAAGACGATCATTAATGGAACCTTATTGACCCTGTGACTCTGAAGAAAGGACAACTTGTACAGGAAGGTGATATGACCAATGAGAAGGAATCTGAAGGATGCATCAATATGTCTTTTTGTGTCAAGTGAGATTGACAACAATTCCAGACACAAAGTACACAGAGGTCTAAAACAAGAGAGATCTAAGGATTTTAAAGAAATTCTGACAAATGCCAAAGGACGTATGACCCATCAGACTGCTACTTCTGGTAAAATCCCCCACTTGTTGCCTGATGTGCTTGTTCCTATTGGCACACAATGGGAAGCTAATAGCTGTGTATATAATGCTGTATTTACTATATTGTTCAATATTTGGCGTGAAGATCCTGTCTCAATGACACTGGCATGGAGTGAATTAGAGAATGATATCCTCAATGTTCTTACAGCTGCATTCAAGACTCGTGTACATTATTGTGATCATACCATATCTGAATCTAATATGTTAGAGGAAATACGTGATTTCATGAGGCATAAATTTGCAAGTATTGACTGTGATTTCGTGTTTGGTAGATATACAAGTGCCTATGCTGTCATAACTCAACTGCTAACATCACACATGCCCATCATGAGATCAATTCGACGCTGTTCAAATAATCACCCTATAGATCATGACAAGTGTGTTACTACTTCGTGTGAGATTATGACATATGGTGCACCAGCTGACTATACAGTACAACAATATCTTGACAATTTCACTATGCCCTCATCTCAGACATGTACAGTATGTAAAAATGAATTGGTTTGCTCCTTTGCACTTGTCTGTCATCCTCCCCTATTGGCAGTTGAGTTGTGGCAGGGACTATGTGCATTTGATTCTGTGTTGAATGTTGAATCAGTGGGTTGTGCTGGGATTACAAGTTGAAAGGTATAATTTACTTTGGATGTGATCACTTCACTGCTAGGGTCATTACTAGAACTGGTATGATTTGGTTTTATGATGGATTGTAGACTGGAAATACATTAGTTTACGAATCTTCTGACATCTCTACAATAACTTTAAATGATTCTATACTGGCTATATATGTTGCAGTATGATTGCAAATTATTCTTTTCTTGTTATACGTTTTAATATTTGTATGTTTTGTAAATTTAGTGATGTGATTTATAAATGTGGTTCTGTGTTGTGTGCTACTACCTAGCATGTATGTGGATTTCTCACTGAAAGTGTTTGTGATGTGATGATGTTGGGTATAATTTGGCACTTGATGGACCTTGCAAAGCTTCCCACTCCATCTCTTGTTGCAATTATCCTAAACTACCTGATATGGGCTTTTAGTGTTGTATCATAACTCCCTCCTGTTCCACATTCGTTATCCTACATTTTGTTTTTATTATTATTGTTTCTTTGCATTGTACAAGTAATATTACAACCAGACATTTGTTATCATGTCTGCATCTGCATGCATTAGGGTGTTTCACAGTAGCCATTATTTAGCTCATTAATTTGGCCATTCTCATGATTCCCACTAGTTATCCTTACTTTTTTCTTCTGTTCTTATCAATGGTGGCAATGAAGGGATAAGACCAGAAGAAAAAGGTAAGGATAACTGGTGGGAATCATGAGAATGGCCAAATTAATGAGCTAAATAATGGCTACTGTGAACAACCCTATTGTGATGTAATATTGGATGCAGGAACATCTGAGAAGCAGTAAAAACACTTCTCAAATTGATGAATTGTAAGATTACATGTCCTACTCTTTTGTATTGTAGAAATCATTGTTGCCCATCTATGTTGTGTGGTGATCATTTGCAATATATGTGATACCTATTTCTTATTGTTTCTTGTGAGTCTCATCTGTATTGTATACTCTACAAGAGAACTCGGACATGCCATACAAAGTAATGGCCCTCTACCACAAGTCTTCTGATTCACTCGTTACCATAAAATAGCCTAAATATAAGCCCACTAGCCATGCCAGTTCTCATGTTTGTACAGGTGACTTCAATGATGTGACTCAAAAGGTACTAGATACAGTCATTGCTGAGTATCATGTTGTCATCTACACTTGTAACCCTTTCCAAGATGCCAATGACAACCAGGAGATATCAGCTCAGGCTTGGGTAAATGCATGTGCACTAGAGAACATTCGAATCCAACCAAATGAGGAGATTATGAAGCTGGTAAGAGGCTATTCTACATCTATTCTGAAACTGACTATTATTTGCAGATAACTATGCAAGCATCAGAAGTGTGTGGCCAACTCAAGACCATGGCTTGCTGCATGGTTCCAAAGGCATATGGTCTCACTAAACTCAATGAGGACGATGTTAACTGCAAGACTGTTGTGAGCCTCCTTACCAAGAACAGCTATCTATACTGGGTACACATCACTTTATTTTAATATAATTTGTCTCATTGTTAATCCCTTAGGATGTCATGATGCATGAGGGGTGCCTACTCACCCAGGTCATTCCTGATATCATCAATCTTATGTGGTTCAAGAACAAGAAGGACAATGGTGTTGTGTTCTTGAAGTACTTCAGGACCAGCAGAGATGGATTGCCACTCAAGACACTTGCTCTTGTCTGTGTTGTGGTAAGTCACAATTTATTTGGCATGTACTTCACTGACTACATTTGAACAGATCGAGAACTACCTTGATGAATATTAGGGTGGTGTGTTTAAGGAAATTTCATTTACCCACAGCGCTTATAAGCTAGGTATGTTGCTCACCTTGTATACCTTCAAGATTTCATGACACAAACCAAGGAAACGGCCATCATCCCTCATCTTTGCCAATGCCTTCTCAAGGTTGGATGGTATGTACTTTGTTTCTCATATCTTCTTTATACTAACTACTGCACTCAGTAAACATGCCAAGGCTGATACAGAACCTGCCATACAGAACATAGTTGTTGATGACATTGAAGTGGAGTCAGCAACAAAGGAGTGAGAGAATATCATCTTTAGTGATAAGGAGTAGTTCTTTGTAACATTAGCTTGTAGTGTGTTGTGAACAATGATCCTTAGTTGCTTTTGCATTCTGCCTAGTGTGGTGTGAACTACAGGTTATTATCTTATTACAGAGTAAATAACAATCCTACACAGTGGTGAGCTCTACTACAGCATTTTACTACAGTGCTTTATATAATTTGAACCTAGCTACAAGGTGCTATATATTAGAGACTTGACAACAAGAGCTACTGGAGCTACCATGACTAGGTAGGCCTATCTAGGTACATGCATGATTCCTGATGTTATATGTTACTATACACTGACCCATAAGGGTAGGGTGTTAAGGGGTAAGGGTAAGGGTTTGAGATTTTATACTCAAGGGTAACCCCTGTCATGCCTTATGAATTAGGTGGACCAGCTTCCAAAGAACTGATCAAGTAGCTTTCAGTAACAGTTCCAGTTATGACACATAGTGCCATAGACTTTGTTTTAGCAATACACAGATGGTTGCTGATAACACACAACATCTATGGATCAACCCTAACAGTGTTGACATAAGACCCACTCTTGACAAATTGCAGAGCCTTCAGGGCAGTTCTAGTACTATGTTTTAATATAATATTGTCTCAAAAAAAAAATATAAATGCACTTTACAGTTTCCAGTCCCAAACCATTACACTTTGCTGCAAATGGTGTTTGGAGTCAGTCAAAGGGTCCAGAAAATGGCTTTACCTTGCATAGCTGACTGATAAAAAGATGAAAGATTTAAAAGAACAATAAGTATTAATGAAATATATGAGAAAACTGCATGCATATAGAAGAGATGAGAGTCCCTTATAAAAGGTTTTCAGAACAGGATCAGGACATGGCACCAGTGTAACAGAAAATGTCTGAGGGGTGCCATCCCTAATAAAATACATAAAATGTTAGTTATACATCAAGATGAATGATTCAATGCTCACTTCATATTGTTAGCATCACCCCCTATCACACATGACTTTGTAGTACAGTTGGGGACACCCAAACACCACTTAGGTAGTTATTGTTGTAATTCCATCTTTTTAACCAGCCCTAAAGTGGCTGTGTACAGATGTCCATTATATCTCTGTAGATTTTTGCAACTGTCAGACAAACAGGTTCATTCATTAATGCACCCAACTTTTACACATTAGGAAAACCCCATATTTTTCTTATGGTAATTACAGTAATTAATGGCACTTACTTTGCTTAATGGTCTTAATTACAGCCATCTGCTTAATAAAAGTTTCTGTTTTTTTTGGCTTAAGCACATTAAGTACATAAAGCACATTAATCTACACTCAGCACAACTAAGGAGATTTTATATGGCTAATAACAAAAAATAAGCAGACTTTAATTGTGCCAAGTAAACAAATGGTCTAAGCAAAACTAATTGAATTTTAAGGGATTTTTAATTGTGCTAAGCACACATAAATAATTTATGTAATTTAACTACTGTCTGAAAAAGATGCAAAGTTGTGAAATTTTCTCTAAGTCATTCCGGTGCCCCCATTCTATGTTTACTCTTGTCTGCTTGATGTTGATTTCCATTTTCTCATCTCTCGTCTGCACTGTCTTCCATCCCTCCCTCTGTCCCTTTCTATTATTATCTTTGTGTCGTCGTTTCTGTCACCGCCGTGTCTCAGCACCCCGTCCTTCTCCTGGCCACTGCATTCCTCCCTCACTTTTTTTTTTCTTTCCCCTGCGCAATCGCGTCCCACTGTCACTTCCTCTGCCTCTTCCCTCCTCTGCCTCTGCCTCTGCCTCTGCCTCTGCCTCTGCCTCTGCC
>QLPA01000779.1:0-35409 GCA_003313945.1 Lactifluus pinguis
GAATGTGCACTAGTTCGCTCGGTTAGTGATAATTTGATCCGATTTCACCATTCCGGGTTTTCCTGATGAAGCAACAGCCACCAGCAGCAGTGCACCTAGATCCAGCTCTAGTTACCAATGGAGGACGACCAACACCTCGGCACCACGGTACTCGGACTACCCTGAATCACCTGGGACCCCCGGACGTTACCAAGGGAGGATGGCCAACCTCTCGGCGCCACAATACTCGGACTACCCCGCATCTCATGGAATCCCTGGGCGTCACGATAATCGTGCTCCATACATGCCAAAATTCATTGCATCTATCGTCTTCCTACATATATTTGCAAGTACAACAAAACCAGTGGCTTTTCAACGTCGAGATCGTCGGACAACAGAGGCCCCATCATGGCCGACTAAATTGGAACGCCAAGAAATATAGTAACCCAGAACGAAGAGCAAACAGAGATACAGATGAAACTTTTGGTAAGATTCTAGTCATAGCGAGGTTTTCGTGCGAAATTGACATGCCAATCGAAAAGGTGCTACAGTACACTAGCTCATAATGCATATTGTCGGGGTGGCCAAATCCCTATGCATTATGAGACATATGCATTACAGGGTCTGTCACAAAATGTGACTTTGTGTGACTGGGCATGTGACGCACTGCAAAGCGTGACAACTGAGCGTACTGTAGATCTATCAGCAATTAAAACATGAATTACATGAAGTATCTACTTTGAGTAGAGTTGGCTAGTTCTTCTTTGCATAATATACCACAAAATTTTGAACAGCTTATCTGGGGCTTGTGTTTTAGTTGTGTCAGCATGCCACAGACCAATAATGACCATTTTTAGCCTTGTTTTGATAGTGTAAGGCACTTTCCGATTCAACATTTAGGGCCGGCTTTTGGAGTTTATGTCATCCAGCCCACTTCAAAGCAAGCATTTGAGTGATTCTATGACTCACAGGGGAGGGCAATCCCCATTTTAGCCTCCCTAGTAATGCATAAACCCCTCTCTAAGTCTATGCATTATGCATTATGCATTATTGTTGTATTTACAGTGGGAACAATGCCGGGAGATCCAAAATCCGATGCATTATCAAATTTATGCATTATTATGTCATGCATTATGAGCTAGTGTACTGTAGTCTCAAACATGTCAATCCGGGAAGTCTCATTGCCAGAATCGAAGGGGGAAACAGATCGTGAGGTCAGGCCAAGTCACGACAGCGTGTGTGTCACGGGCCTTCCTCTACGAACGGGCTTATCGCCCATTCGTTGACATTACTGTACAGTATTAATAACCAACGAGTAGACGCTTGCTATATCAACGTGGTCATTTGTGGCATCGATACTGAACGGCTCCACCAGAACTATATCTTAGAGAGACATGAATTTCTAAATGATTGCGTGTTGTTCAAGTTGTGGCTCGAGCGTTCCGTCCCATACAGTATCGGCGCGTCTAGCGTTGTGAGTATTATTGAGATCACGAGGACGCTGTCGCTGTGTCGAGGGATCGTGGGCACAAAAGGACTAACTGGACCACATTACAGTGACTAAAAATAAAATGAAACATTTCACCGATGACAAAAACACGACTCATTCATACGTTCATACAGTATGACTTGAACGACCGCATAGCACGGCCCAAGTCACCTCCGATGACAGCCCGGGCCGAGGGGAGGCGCGCGCTTCTGAGGTGCCACCGGAACTGGCCGCCGCCAATACCTTCAAGTTGGCGGCATCCGTGTCATTTTATTCTTTTTGTAACAATCCTGTTGCTGTTGTGGATACATATGACGAATTTGTGTTTCTATCAGGATGTTACATCTATTGGATTTTCTTGATGTCCAACAACCGAATACAGCAATATCCTGGAGGAGGACAAGGCGAGAGACGACACGCGAACGCTAGCCTAAATGGACCGTGCCCGGGGAAGCGCCACAAACAATCAGTTGGTCTTGTTCCGTACAAGCGCGGGGACGGCGGCGACGGGTCGAAACGCACAAGTTTCAGGTGCAGGCCGGGGCATACCAACCTACCAACGCGGGGGTTCTGTAATAGCTTTCCACAATACCCAGTCCGACGTCGCTGTCAAGGGTCACGAGCATGATTAGTGAGAATCAATATACGAACAGCAGAAACCATGTACGCTGGGAGTCCAATAATATTCTACTCAGCGTCCAGATCACCATGCCAGCTGGGCTGCAGAGCCAGGAGCAGTGCATGTCCAGGCCACCTCGTCACCGCGACTCATCATGAATCCATTCTCGCTCGCAGCCACGAACGCGTGTTCAACAATTGTGACCGAGTTGTCTTCTTCCACTGGTGCCGAGTCGGACTCTAGCGCAGCCAACAATGTTAGGGTGTTCTTCGACGGGTGAGGCCAGACAATGGGCATGGAATCGTCATTGGGGCGGTGAAATAGCTATTCAAACAATATCTGAATATTTTTTCTACGGAACGCCATAGTGAAAAAGGTGCCGTACCTGAACGGGCGTGCCCTCTCTAGGAGCAGTCTCTGTCTCAAGTGCCATTGTCCCGCGCGAGGGGCCGCCAGACATGATGTGATGTATTTGCCATAGCTCACCATCACGCAGTACACCGAGATAGAATTCATCGTCCTTAGCTGCTCGACCGGTGAGCGCACTCTTCTCGATAGCGGAGATGAGGAGCGTAGTCGGGTTCATGTTATCGAGCTCATTGACGAGATTACCCTCTGCCCTGGATAAAAAAATGAACGCATATAATTCTTATGTAGGCTACCATCGGAGGAAATGGACATACCGAGTTACTTTGAGTGGCTCTGTTATGGCGCGTAGCCCATGAAATGTCGTCTGTAAGGCTGGCCGTGGACCAGCCGAGAGGGCGATCCCAACGGCACCAGAAGAGTTTACCGAGCCATTATAGAGAAGCGTATAGGGTCTTCCCGTCACGAAGGGCGTGGAAGAACCGAAAAGGCCTAGCTTCGAAGAGAAATTAGTGCGGGATGCCGCACAACACGCGTAAAGGAGAACGGACCTTGGTGGCATGTGGAAAAGAGGAAAGTGATTTATTGAGGCCCTGAGGAGCGTTATCCGTGAGGGTGATGATCGTATGCACGTCCTTTCTTCTATGATTTGACAGAGTTATCGCACAACGGGACGAGTGGAAGAAGGGATGCTCGTACCCAAGTCCCCGTAGTGCTAAGGGCAATACATCACCTTCTGGGCTACGACACCATATTTTTTCCCAATCCACGCCCTCTGTCAACCCAACTTGTACGCCTTGAACAGCCTCCTCCTTTCCCTTGTTCCGCATCGCATGCCATCTCCCAACTTGCGTCTCTGGTCGCCCAGGTATGTCGCTACGAAACGGGGTGGCGTCTTCTTTGCGAAAAAATGCCAACGAGCAGGCAATGGGAGCGTTGGAGTGGCTCGCTGAGGATAGGCATCCGACGCTACCAAACGAAGAGAATGATGAAAGGGCGGAGACGAGAGATGAGAGTGATGAGACCGGTGTATTTGTGGAGATTGTGAAGAGGAGCGGATGCGCGGCGAGCTCTGCTGGAAGACGGGATATATGCGCGAGGATAGACGACGCACTTCGGGCAAGCACGGTGCTTGAATATAACATACGTCAAGTCGAGCAGTCAAACGATAAAAAGATCTTTCCTATAGAATGATGACGTGGAAAAGACTGGGCGCGGTGGCAAAATGGCGCCCGCATGTGCCTCACTCGCTAGCCCGGAAGTCCTGCACGCATGGTCAACTCTCAGCTGGAGTATCTCGCAACTCAAATGAAACAAACCACCCAATAATATCAATCAGCCTAGCGGTGGAGATATCTGGCAACTTGGCCCTAATCTGCATGGAAAGTACAGTACACTGGCTGTTTATAGAACGCAAACAACAGCCACATCGTGCTGGCTAACCACCTGCTCATCAGCTCTCCATGTACAATATCTACGAAGGTATTATGGACCGAAGTTTTTGTAAAATGCGAGGTGTCCATGTGTGCCACTACTCACAAAGAACAGCGGGGATTGTAGCGATTGCCTAACACGCACGAGACGGTCCGTGTACTCCTTGCATCGCGAAAACCTCCCGAAAAAGGGATTGCTAGGGATAGCAATCCCTTGTCCACCTAGTTCACCTTTTTAATTGGGGTTCACAATCTTTTTTTGACAATGGATCTTGTCTCGATTAGGGCCTAGTTGCATTATCTAGGGATTTTTGAGATTATCTAGGGATTTTTAAAATTATCTAGGGATTGTTAAGATTATCTTGGGATTGTTTTGACTATCTAGGTATTACAATCCCTTGTCATACCTTTTTATAAATTATCAAATAATAAAAACTCAGATTTAATTTAATTTGCAAGCTATCTCGTAAGTCTGTGAAACGATAAGGGAAATACAGTACAAGTAAGAATTTCTCACAGTTGCTCACATAATCAACTCTTACAACCTTAGAAATTGGCTATCTCAGGATTTGAACTCTCAGACTCAGGACGATCACGCAGTGTATAGTATGCCATTTCACCACAGTAGCTCACAACCTAAATAGAGGTATGTACTAGATGACCACTCACAATCGTTTTCCCATGCAGCGCTTGGCACGAGGAGGCTACATCTCCATGTGCCATCCTCCTCGATCAGCCTTTTGCTCGGGTGTGAGTGTTGATTTCCAGTCCCAACGTGACGGAGAACCTCTGCTCACCACGAACAGTTGACGGCACCGTCCGAATGGGTGAATCCCATGCTCGCGATGCAATCTGCAACACAACAGCCTGCATCCCCAACGTTCACTTGTCCACTGCAATGACGGATCTGAATCGCAAACGCGAAGGAAGCAACGTCCCACATTGCGAGGAGCCAACTCAAGAATTTCCTTCTTGATCAGTTGCATGACCACGACCTCGGGATCTTTGTAGGAAGAGATGAGTAACTGCTTGTACAACATGAGAAGTAGATAGACAGACATCACATCGGCCGTGTCCTTCATCAGCTGGATGAGCCGAGAGTGGTCGAGAAATAGCGTTTTTGGGTAATCCGGGAGCTGCGTGACAATGGTTGGGATGAGCTGATGAGAGGGGGACGTAGTCGTGACCATGGGGATGTCAAAGGTACTGGCGACGAGGAGGTTCTCACGTCGAAGACGAAGACGCTGGCTTCGAAGTTCGTCAGCTACCTGTGAGAAATCATGAGGTGGAATAGACGAACCTTTGGAATGACCTTCTCCGGCTTACCAAGAAGTGTGGAAGAAGTCAGCATAGGGAAACTTCGCCTTGATGTTCGCTAGGATTTTTCGCCGGGGAACCACCTTTGTTCTGGGCCGAGTGAAGCTGACCGACGATGAAAGTCTTGCCATTCTTCATGTGCCACACCAAACCACCCGAGTCTCCCTTCTCCGAGAACGCTTCAGCAGTCTCGCGACCGGAGTTGTAGACGCCGATCTCGATAGAAGTGACACCGACATCATTCTCGGTGAGACCGGCGTATCGACCGAAGGTAAGGTCCGTAGTATTGCCGTCTTTAGCGACCATGACGAAGCGCTGGTGCTCGCTGTCAATATCTTCAGGGACTGCGAGCGAGTTCGTCCAAAGTCGACCAGCCTTCAATCCGGAGCTTCCCTCCTCGGAGAATTTGAAAGTGGTCGGACCACCACCGATGGGGTAGAACATCATGCTGAGCTGATGAGGAGTGTATTTCGTGCCTAAAAAAAATGAGTTTCGTTGTATGAGGTGAATACGAGACCAAAAAACAGGTCGAAACGCACCTAAGCACACGACGTTGCCTTCAAAAGCATCCTTGACCTTAGCGTCGGTGGCAATGAAAACACCCCAGTCGGAGGTAAAACGACTGCCACCCTCGTCGACGGTGATAGCTGGAGCGAATTGAGTATACCCGATATTGTGATGGAGACTGATAGGTAGACCAGACGGAAAGGATAACCCGTCTCCGTTCTGCGAACATGTTGAAGGGGAGCAGTTGGTCAGGAAGGGCAAGTTTGTAGTCGCTATCGGATAGCCTCCGAGCAGACGTTAGCCACTGCTCAGTGATTCTGAGCGGGGCCTGGCTGCCATTCGGACGGTCCTTGAAAGTCCGCAACTCAAATCAAGGTTCGCTCCAATGGTCGTGTTGCAACACTGGGCGTGACCCGTCAGTCAGGATTACCGAGAATTCATGTGTGAGGAGGCTTGGGGAGACCAGATACAACGTAGAGGGAAGTGAGAGGGAGCATGGAGTAAAGGATTGGATAGAAGGAACTTCACGGGCTGAACGAGTAAAGATGACGGAGTGCCTGGAGGCAGCAGAGATGGGCTCGATTGAACGACGATGTTGAACGCCGAGTACGCGAGAGGCCTTATCTGACCTGACGAGCTGGTTTTGATGACTGAGTGAGGAAGGGGCAGTTATTGAAATGTAATCAAGTTCGTCGGCGAGGCCAAAGTCAGCTGTTTCGTCGCGCAAAGGTAGGAGTTGACCTCGGCGATGTCAGCCAGTTGGCCCTCAATTGATGCGTCGGGCGAGAGCTGCCGGCCGAACGACGGGGAGATTCGAAGGAATGACGAGGGGAGTCGTCTCGCGACGGGAAAAGTAGATGAGTTTAGCAGCGGCCAACTTCAGTGACGTGACCAGTCAGCGAGTTTGGCTTTGGATGCATCTTCCCCACACAAAAGGTATCCAAAAAGCAGGGCCAACAGACTTCACCGGCTTCTTGAAGACGCCGCGACGGGAGGCGCAAAATCGGAGGGCAATGGAAGGTGGAACGCGGTGAGGAAGGGTTTTCTCAACTCACGTGAGCATCAGGGGACCTCGGACAGAACGTCCGAGTCGTGGTTGTGGTCGTAGATTGACCAGACATTGGCGGACGATCCATCATGGGGTGATTCGAGGTCGGGATCAGGTCCTGCTGCCGCGCCCTGCTTTCTTCTTCCCAGGTATCCCACTTCCGTTGTTCGAGATGGGCGAGGCCATTAGACGCGAGGGAGGGAGATGGGACAGTAATACTCGCTTGAGTAATGGGAATGAAAGTCGATGGGAATGGGCCGATAAAAGTCACGAATAGACGTCGGCGGGTGGAACGACTGCGAAAAGGAAGGGAGTTACAGCAAAACAGGGTGCTCCGCATCAGTAGGGCCAACGTACCATGCTAGCCGTAAACTCCTCAAACATGCCGCTAAAAAAAATTCGAAATTGGCCAGCTGCGCCGTGTCGAACTCAACAACCACGAACTGTGGCTGCCTCCCGTTTCGAAGGCAAAATGTCGGAAGTGGACTTTGGGGGCCGCGTGTGCGGTGTGGACGCGCATTGAATAGTCCATAGATGCATAGTTGAAAACGGACCGTCCGTGAGATGCGGAAGTGAGGCGAGGCGGGCGTCAAAATCATAGCCTACAGTAGCAGCGGTAGCAACTACAGAAGAGGCAGTAGATGAAGACGTCTCTGGGTATCTGGGGCATGGATGTAGATATCAGCGGCCGCAGGGGGTGACTCGAAGAGGAATTCCGAGCTACTGGATGCAAGTGGCACTGGCAATAGAAGAGGAAGCATTGATTGGCGGTGGTGGAGTTGCAGCGCCGGTCGCTGGTGCCATGAGCTCGGATGACCGCAAATGTGGCGCCAGCGCAATCCTGATGTCCGAGTCAAGGACGTTGATGCGCCGCGGGGACCTGCCGCCTGACAGCGACGACAAGTGGGAGGGTGAAAGTGAGGGGAGCCCGAGGACTATGGGGAAGAACAGGAGGGACAGGAAGGTGAATTAAGGCCGTCGAAAAAACATGAAGGAGCTTCGGGACTTACTGGATGAGATCAGTGCCAGAAATAATATAAGTTATGAAGACAGCAGAGACACAGAAGACACTGGCCAGATTGGAACATCTGACTGGACTCTTGAAGTCGCTGGCAAGCCTCCCGAAGTGAGGTGAAATGGGGCATAGTCTGGATTTTCCCGATAGTAAAAAAGGTGTTGGTGTGCCCTGATGACGAGGATGACAGACATCATGGGGGATGCTCGACCTGGGCATGCGTTGGTCTTTTTTTTTTTTTGGTCGGAGTGGAAGGAGAAATGGCAGATACCGGATATTTGCGTGCACGTGAACACAAATGTCCAGGTCTGTAACCACCTACTATATATAGTGTCCGTCACGCGACTTGGCCTCTCTTTCTCCTTCCACCATGTCGTTCGTTCCGACATTCCCATCTAGACTTAATAATAAATATATTCCATAGTTAACTTATTAAGTCAAAATAAGAGTAAAAAAAATTACCTGTGTGAGATATGACTGTAAAGGAGCTGTCCTGACGAAAATTACAATAGCAATCCCTTGTAAGATAAGATTAGCTATGCAAGGCATTGTCATCCCAAGTTACTGATAACAATGCCTTGATGTGATAATCTTATCATTGTAAGATCTAGTTATAAAAAGTTAGATACGACAATACCTTGAGATCCCAAGTTATTGCCAGGTCAACACAATCTTATCATTATCAGGGATTGTTATCCCAAGTTTGATTGACAATACCTGGTTCAAATAATCTTATCACAATTATCTACATTTTATATTATAAAAATATATCACAAGGGATAGCAAGGGATTGCAATAAATTGTTAAAAAAAAATTGTACGATAACCCCAGAATGGCTAGGATTACCCTAGTCAAACCTTTTTATTGAAGTTTCCGTGATGTGGTGTACTCGTCTATCCTTTCAGCTGCTACCTTCTCTACAGGTAACTTATCAGATCAATACTAGTATTTCGGTTTGATACCGTACTAATGGCCAATGATAAAAAATAATGTGTCTCCGCCTTGTGCCAGTGGCTTTACCAGGTCCAGGCAGTAGCAAATTGAATGACGTGGCCCTTCTGCGACCTCAGGCTTGCATCGCCCATCCCTGCCCTTTCACTCCTTCACCAGGGCCTTTCCTGTATAATCATGCTACCATACAACCCATTTATCACCTGTCGTTGCCTTGCAGCATGCATTTGGCGCTCTAGTGACCACTTTTTTTTACTTGAAAATTTTCAACATTATGGTTACTGATGGTCCTCGGCTGGACATGCACCACCGTCAATCGGCCGGCCTCTTTTTTCAACGGAGAGGTTGGTGTGTGCTCTACTGCTTGACTACTGTTACTAAGGACTCTGACTGCCTTCTTTCTTCGTTCCGAGTCAGCCTATGTATACTACTGTCTTGGCTCACTTCACGTTCTTGCCCCATCCCTATTAATATTCGTGGTTCTGCATTGCTTGTTCCTGTTCTCAAATTCTATCTGGCAAGAGATATCTGGCTAATCTCAATTTCATTCCTGGGGAAGTTGCAGGTCGTAACTGCCGCTGCTGACCCGTCTGTAAGTGTGATTAGTCGTGTGCTACCAGGGCCCGCAAATGAGCTCATGCTATCACTGGTTTCCGGCCAATCTCCCTCAGTAGTAAACCCACATCACCCTGCCTTTCAAAACAGCACACCGCTTCCTTCTCACCATAGTCCTGGAAAAATCACCTCAAACTACAGAGCAGGTGCTTCTCTCAGCGTTCCTAAGGTACAGGGCCGGGGTTGAGGATTCAAGGATTTTTCCTGTTACGCCCTCTGGGAAGCTTGGGCGCATCTTGTGAAGACATTTTCAATCTGTGCTTCTAACATAACGGGAGTTTCCGGTACAACCTGTGGCTGGCTTCAACTGTAATTCAACAAACAGACATGGTGACGCGGCGGCGTTGAGTCAGCAGGCGACCAAACCTCCGGGCCTTGCACCATCCCGCTATAGAGCTGTCGGTGGCGACGGGCAATTGCGAACAAACGTAGCAAGTTGGCTGGATGCCAGGCCTGATTCTATCGGTCCTTCTGGATGTCCTCCGAGTCAGGCCCCCAGGCCAATCCCGCGGCTCGCCAAAGCGTGGCCAATTGTGTGGGCTGAACACGATCACAATGCCGAAGTGTCAGTCCACAATACTTTTGCTCCGCGTTTGTGGCTTGGTCTCTGGGCGACTGTATTTATGACAGCCCAAGTGACAGACTTACACTTTCATACCACTTGTCTAGCAAAACGCTGACCCTCGCTTCCGGGACTCATCTACTTAACTCCACCCATTCATTCTCACTCCTTGATCCCATACCGCCAATGCAAGCCTTCGTGAACCCATTCGCATCTGATGCGACTCAGCGGGTCCCTCTCACCTATGAAAACATGAGCATGCTGGAACGGGAGTGCGATGTGACACCCGAAGAGTACCAGGCGCTCCTCATTTTTTGCGGTTGGTGCCTCAGCCTTCTGATCCTCCATTATTCTGACTTCATCACCCTTTGTACCTCCGTACGTCTATAAAGCTGGCGTGCCAATCCCCGATCCCCATGAGTTTGCCCATACAACGACCATCGAGCAGCTCCTGAACGTCCACACGGCTCTTTGCGAACTCTTTGAAAGAAAGGAGAGCGAGATTTCCGCGCTCGAGGAAGATGTAGTCATTTCAACGCTGGACTTGGAGGAGGCCCTGGCCAGGGATCCGGAACTCCCCAAAGATGATGAGGCCAGGTTTTTGTACAAGATGTGCAACTCTGGGGAAAGAAGACTGTTGCATCGGACCTGGTCAGAGCAGTGCGACCTCATCTTGCGGATCCTAGGTGCTTTCATGGACGAGGGTTTTGAAATCGCGTAGAATGACGACAATGTACCGTTGAGGAGGGGAGCGATGGCGCGTATCAAACTCATGACATCTACCGGGGCCACTTGCACATTCCTATACATACCGTATGTAGATTATAATTTCCCGAGCGTATCGGTGACTCTGCACCTTCTCAAAACACTCTAATGCTTAGTCGGACGTGTCATGTTCACCAAATATTGTGTGCACCTTGATTATAAGGTCAGTCTTCAATAGATCTACCCTAGTCTCAGCTTGGAAGACACTTCGTTGTGAGGTACCAGATTGTTACTGACTCCATGGTGGCTCTAAACGCTGGAGCCCCAAGATATACATCTGCAACTAGGGCCTGACAGCGGCGGCACCTGTCGCATGCTGGCGCAGTTATTATTTTGCATCCGACTCGGAAGTCGGGCTCTGTGAAGCACGACAGAAACACTCCAGCGGAGTGGTCGACTAGAGTAAGCATGACAGAGAGAGAAGCCTCGCTTCTTCCAGCCAAAGCCAAAACCTCGATGAAACACTCCCGTATTACGTGGCAGCACAAACACGTGACTACTCACTACAGTTACGGAACCGTGACATCGTCACGCTACCAGGTTATATAATCTCTTCTCGATGCCAGCTCCCTGCACAATTCATCTTGCAATTCATGTTCGCCGGTACTAGTACTACTGCTGAACCTAGGTACGTACAGTGACCACCCGCAGGAATGGTTGAGGGGCACCCCAAGTATTGGCGGCCGCGCCGAATACTGTATACACCGCCAAACTACTGTACAGTAAGTTTACGGTGGCAAACTCAGAAGCGCGCGGCTGTCATCGATGGCGACTTGGGCCTTTTCTGACTTAGGCGAGCCTAAATTTGTCCGGGTTCGTTGTGCCACAGTAGTCGTGTGAGTGAACTGTGTTTTTGTCATCCGTGAAATGTTTTGTGTCTTTTTTTAGCTAGTACAGGAGTGTTCTAGTCATTCTTCGTTACAAGATTGGGCACAGGCCCAGGTCCGCGGTGCCTGAATAAGGTTTTCGTTCTTACAGATTAGAGAAAACAATACGAGATGGAGGTAGTGTCCGATGAAATCTCCGCCTCGCGTGTCCAATCGAATTCTCAATCTATTCCACTCACGTCGATGTCCCTCGTCCGTTCAATACAGTAAAGGAATTTCACCCCTTGTTTAACCCCACGCGTCCTTCCGTCAAACAATTTTCTGTCTCGCTATTGTTCTCGCTCTGAGGCAGCTTCAGGGATAATTACCCTACCTTGTTCCCCGCTCCGTCTTCGAACACATCGTTTTCCGTCAAAGTTTCCCTCATCGTGGTTCTTATTACCTTCGTCGTACCCCCTCACTGGTGCCTGTACCTCTCGCTCTACTACTTTCTTATAAAAAACGGCCACTACCTTGCAGAAAGATGAGGTCAAACGGGTGCAGTGAAGACAACGCGATGTCCATTAGAGTGATAAGAAAACAACGCTGACGTATCCAGCATAGGCTAGCCTGCTTTCCCTCGGCCCGGAGAACCATTCTCCGCCGGGCTATCTCATTCACAGATGGTGTCAACAGGTTTTTCGATGGTGATTTTGAGGAAGCCCTCCGGGATCCAGCTTTTTCTGGTGGAAATTGGAAAGGCTGTGGTGGTGCCTTCGATAGGGAATGATATGCCTATCAAGATGCCTATTCACGGTGGCTTGGTAATTCTCTCGTATTGTTGAGATCGCTCCCTCCTGTGATTCGGAGTTCTGCAGCTGGTTAATCCCGGACTAAGTCGTGTTAGTCTGATAGGTGCGTTTTTTCTATGATAACGAACGTCTTAACGACCTGTATATTCATCTCTCATTAAAGTCTGAAACCAGGGGATTAAGCCGCCGGCACACCATGCCTGGCGTCGAGCTTAGTAATTGAGCAGCTCTATGGGGTGCCTTCGGCCCTTCCCAGCGTCGGAGATCACCTTGATGGGATCACTTGACACTTGACATTACTTGTGGGAAGGACTGGAAAGTATGAAAAGGTGCTAGTGGACGAACCTGGTAATCACCGCCTCCAAACTCGTGGAATTTTCCATAAAGAGGAACTCGCCCACTTGATGGAGAGCGGTGGGACGGCTTGGAAAGAACTGATACCAAGATGGGGTAAGTTACTCAGGCCGTATCACATCGCGTACTAGTTATCTGTAACAGCTTAAAATCTATCACGAGCGCCAATGGAACGTTGTGGCGCTTCCTAGGTACGCCTACACCCATTTCCCACTACTGTAATTAGGTTAAAAATTTACCTCGACCGTCTATAAAATTACTCAAGCGTGGCTGTGTGGGCCCTACTGAGCCGCTGGGACCACCACGCCGCCGCCAATTCCTAGGTAAGGTACGGTCTGAGTCGACTCTGAGCTGTGCGCGTCCTCGAGCGCTGTTCTTGAAACACGGCTGCCAATGGCCCTGCCCACGGTGACGCCAGAAATATACAGAACAATACAGAAGATAGGGCAAGCACTTGTACGATCGAGTTTGTGTATATGGCGATACTTCGCCTTGTTCTTCACGGAGAAATGAGCGTTCCTTGCACCGCAGTTTGTCTGGGTCAAAGCAAATTTATTGGATGCCACACCTGGTGGAAAGACCGCCTCTAACTAGTACGGTATCCATGACTTGGACAGGGTACGAAAGTTTACAACGACAGTTAAGAACGACGAATACCTGGAGGGGTGAACCCCTAACCCCCGCTTATATCCACGTATGGGAACAAGTGAACGCAGATCACAGCGATAAAATAGTTGGAATTCGCTAGAGTTGGGTCAGGTTGGGCGCCTATCGCACAGCAAGGCCAAGCAGCTTGGGCCTCAGCACCGTCCTTGCTCTGACTTATTCACGTCTTCTGTTACCGCTTTTCCAGACGGAGCTACCGTACCTAGGGATAAACGTGGCCAGAGTAATATATCATCAGTTGGCAAAGGTTAAATATACCCGACGGTAGAGTTGAAGTCGAAAGACGGTGAATTTGTTCTTAGATATAATGATGAAATAATAAACATACACATAAGTTGTGGCCAGAAATTGAGAGTCCTTCGACCACGTCCGCAGTCATATCCACAAGCAAGGCTGTTCATTGTGGAGCGGAGGCCTCGAGATTGGTAGCCTCAGAGAGCAGGTCCTCACGTTCGTCCTTCGAGGGTCGCGGGCTGCGGACGGATGTCTTGAGTATTCGTTGGCCCATCCGAATGCCCCATACATTCATTTGGAAAACTGTTGACCATAATATGCCTAAGGATGAGGCGAAGCCAAGTGGCACGCTCCCAACGCGGTGGGACGAAGTCCTATAAAATGATGAGAAGACCCTACTGAGAGAAGTATCACTCCTACCAAAGTACATTCTCATCTCATATCTACTCCGATGTCGAACTGGGCCACGAACGATCTCTGGGACCTCGCGTTCTCGAACGTTGGGAGGAAAGGGGGCGTGCGCAAAAGCAATGGCGACGTCTCCTATGCGATCCAAGCAATCAGTGGGATCGCGCCAACTAATCATGGGTCAAGCTACACTGCAGGTGTGTGACAACTCGTAGAATGAAAGACAGTCGCAGTTCTGAACTCTGATGCCCATGTGTCAGCCACCAGCAGCAGTGCCAGCTCTAGTCACCAATGGAGGACGACCAACATTTCGGCACCACGGTACTCGGACTACCCTGCATCTCATGGGGTCCTCGGGCGCCGGGCACGCGCGAGGCCTGGAAATAACCAGCCGTGGAGAGCAAGCGGACACCCTTATCACTGGGTGTCGCGATAATCGAGCTCCAGATATGCCAAAATTCATTCCATTTGTCGTCCTCCCAGGCAATATTTGCGAATACAAGAAAACCAACGGCTTGTCGGTATCGATATCGTCGGACAACAGAGGCCCCATCATGACCGACTGATTTAGAACGACAAGCAACATAGTAGTGCAAGCAGAAAACTTCTGGTAAGATTTCGAGTCTTAGCGAGGCTTTCGTGCGAAATTGACATGCCAAACGAAAGGATGCTAGTTTCTAACACGTGAATCCAGGAGGTCTCATTTCCGGATAAAGTTTACCAGTCGAAGGAGGAAAGCGGATCAACTAGTGAGGTCAGACCAAGTCACGTCAACGTGAGTGTTACGGGATTCTTGCCCATTCGTGGACATTAACAAACAAGTAGATGCTTGACGTAGTTGTTGTCGCATCGACACTGAACGGGCTACCAGAACCATGTACTTGTGAGAACTTAGAGAGACATGAATAGAATAGCTTGCGTGGCTCCCTCTGTTGTGACTTGTGAGTGGTTGTTGAGATCACGAGGACGCTGTATCACGGGATCGTGAGCACAAAATGACAAACTGGGGTCTCGTTACTGCGAGTGGCAAAAGCCGCCAAATTGAACCATGGCTTCCTCACCTTTGACGAGGTCTGATTTCGACGGATACTATGCGCAACTCCAAACATCTGCTCTCAAGGCGACTAAAAGTGCAGCGGGACTCCCTTCTGATCTGGCGTTCCACAGATCTGTGGATTCAGACCTGGCGAAGGACCTGGAGACGTGTTCGAATAAAGTCGTATCCATCACAAACATGCTCCTTTCCCTGACTTCGACAATTGGAAGCTCCAAGATCGCAAAAGGAAAGGGCAAGGCCCATCTGCGGGATGAGGATGACTTTCTCGACCGTTTCGGTAGCCTGATCGTCGAGCCGATGGACCAGTTACTAGAGCGCGCAGTGCGTAGTGTACCATGTCCTTTCATCTTGCTCTCATCTTAACCAGGATATTGCGCTCGACCGATTCTCTGGAAGGATGAAAGCCCCTGCCATTGCCATTAAAGTCCAAGAGCCCAAAAAGCGCGCCGACCGTCAGGGTCCTGTAACGCAACATGCATCGCACATCGCGAAACCGCAGCTCCGCTTCAAAAGAAAGGCCAATAACGCAATTGGCCTCCCGTGGTCCCCCACTTTAAGACACAAATTTAACGCGCAGGTACCATTAGGGTATACTTTTCAACCAGAGAGCGATGGAGAACATGCGGACGGTGTCTTGTACGTTATTCTTCATCGTTGTCACTCAATGGTTTAATTTTATCGAACTACGCAGGGCCCCCCATCCTTACCGTTACGAAATCAATAACCTGTCTTATCCTACTCACATGTTTCAATCGCAAACTCCGATCCCGTATAAATCCTTTGAAGAAACCCCGTTCACTTGGGTGTCAACTCCTGCCCAGCTCTCAGCGCTCATAGACAAGCTCCGCAGAGCCAGAGAAATCGCAGTCGACCTGGAATATCACAGCTATCGTACTTACAGAGGCTTCGTATGTCTCATGCAAATCAGCACACGCGAAGAAGATTGGATCATAGACCCATTTGAGCTACGTGATGAGCTAGAAGACCTAAATGAGGTTTTCACTAACCCGAATATTGTCAAGGCATGTTGATCCCTGGTAAAGTCCTCATTCCTGCTAACGAGTTGTAGGTCCTTCATGGTGCCGATAGCGATGTTGTTTGGCTCCAGCAAGATTTCAACCTGTATCTAGTGAACGTATTTGACACCTTTCATGCCTCGAAGGTTCTAGAGTTTCCTCGACATGGACTTGCTACGCTACTTGAAATGTACTGCGACTTTTCTCCAGATAAGCGATATCAACTTGCAGATTGGCGAATTCGGTATGTTTCATGATATGAATGAACTGAATCACCCTCTAACGCCGTTTTTCAGGCCATTACCTGATGAAATGCTCAAATATGCCCGGGCAGACACTCACTTCCTTCTCAATGTATACGACAACTTACGAAACGCTCTCCTTGATCGCGCCGTTTCGCGTGCTGCTTCCCCTACAAGCCGTGCCGGCTCTCCTGCAGCACCAGATGGGTTCGTGAGAGAGGTGCTCTCACGCTCTGCTGATACTTCCCTTCGTGTATATTCTCCCGAGTCTTACGATGCGGAGGGAGGAACGGGGCTGAATGGATGGGATTCACTTGCGCGCAGGTGGAACAAGCCGACGCTTGGTGTTGATGGCACGCCTAGTGTGCATCGCGAGGTCTTTCGTGCTGTACACGTATGGCGAGATAATGTGGCGCGCGAAGAAGATGAGAGCACCGGGTAATAACCCCATTTCCTTGCCGAGTGTGAACAGGTGTCTCACTTGTAATCCAGATATGTGCTGTCAAACCGCCTTTTGTTCAAGCTGGCAGAGCAGCCGCCGGCGGATATGGCTGCTCTGCTCCATGCGTTCTCGTCTACACCGCCTGTGGTGAGAAGGCGTGCTAAGGACCTACTCGACATCATTCGTAGTGCTGTGAAGAAGGGGTTGGGAGATGTTGTCGAGAAGCCCAGAAAACCCCCTCCTACGATATCTTCAGAGCCTATTTCGGAATCAAAGATGGATGTTGATATTTCGCGGGTGGACAAAGTCTCACTTCCTCCACAACCCTCATTATGGTCTCGTAACAAAGCACTTCCGACAGCAGCAACCTCGTCGCTGTTTGCCACCTCGATGTTGGGGTCCTCTCGTCCGCCTATATACTCAACTCCCTACAGCTCACTTTTCGGCTCTGTACCTCCCTCCACGATGCCAACTGTCGTTCCTTCGAGTCGGTTCCAAGATGTTGTGAAAAAGATCCATAGCGCCCTGGTGGTTGCACCGACTTTACCTACAGTATGAGCGCTATTTGCATTCTATACGTTGCAGCTCTTCATCATCCTTACAGGTCCCTCCTATGGATGTCCCCTCCATTGAGGTCGACGACATATCTACAACAAGCCCTGTTACCGACGGAGCAATGGCAGAGATCCCATTTGTTCCCGCTCCTCTCAGACAAGCAGCCAAAACTGACGTCATCGACGACACGATTATCGTTGTTGGACAACGCCAAAAGAAGCGCAAACGTACCAAAACGGCAGGAGTTGGTAGCGAAGCCGGCTCAGAAAAGTCCTCCACACCAGTGGCGAAGGCCAAAGCAGATCCAGATGTAGTTCCTTTCGACTTTTCGAGCGCCCCAAATATCTTGGACGATTCACAGGGCAACAACGAAAGCGAGCAAGAAGAAACCGGACGGGCTGGGAAGAGGAAGCGTCTGAAGAAAGGATCTGGTATGAGGCGTTCGATTTGTTACTATCCAACCCGGGATCTTACTGATTATATTGCGGGGGTCGTTCTGGGTCCACGCATTGTCACGATAGGTACCGCGTTGGAACGGGGGAACTTCCCGGGGGTGCCAAGAGACCGGAGGGAGATCAGAAGTGGAAATATGACGCACACATTCCGGCCATAGAACGAGCGGAATCCTATTTCTGTGCGCTATGGGTGTTGGGATTACATGCGGATGCTGCATCGTTCCACGTTTGAGACCTGTAATTTGCTATCTTTCTCGCGTCGCAGAAAAATATTGAATGGGCCGTACGTCTGGTCCCGTGGTAGGCTATGGAAAGACATAAACAGTATCGTGTGAACTTTGAACGTGACTTGGCGAGGCCAAGGCACAGCGCATCGTCTGCTACGCTTGGTCAAGATACCCCACGATACGCTGGCGCCAATGATAGGAAGACCCCTTTTCATCGATTATCAAAATCGTAACTTATTAACAACGCTAGTGTTAGTAACTTACCTCAACTACCACAGGCTGTCGAACGACTGTAATCAGCACATCAATTTACTGAAAAGCCTCTTCCTGAGAGCCATCTCGCACGATAGTAAAGAGACTCTGGAAGGGGGAATGAAGAAGATTTGACGAGAATTCAGGGAAACCACTTTTCAAAATTATGGTCATATTCGAGCCTGTTGGAGTGCTCGCGTGGAAGACAGCCGTTTACCTCGTGGTCGTAATAGTCTCACCCCACGTCCCCCACACCCTACTCTCATCCCTAAAAACAGCTCCGTTTCCATTAACATTGCATCCATCGGACGCGTCGACTGGACCATAACCCGCTCGCATTAAGTTACAAAAAATGGAGTCAGCTTCCTATTCCGGTACGTGACCATTAGCACTCTCGTGGCTATCATGCATGGTGACTTTTTTTCGATGTAATCGTCTGGTCTCCTACTAGCAGCATCCACGCTCGTGCGAGGGATGTTTGACTATTTTTTCACGACGTTCTGGCCTACCTTTCGACACCTCAGCCGAGCCACGACTTCCTCGCTGCGAAGCGCAACGCGACAGCTCCGGCCCCAGCCAGCCCTCCCGCTGTTCCGGACCCAAGGGTTCTCAGAACCCTTGCTGACTCTTCCGCGCCCTGCGGTGCCTCGGGATAGCAGCTCATTCCGTATCCCGTCGAATCCGTCGTCAGGCGCATACAATCTACCCTCTCCCACCCCCACCCCTTCCCTTCTCTACTTCCCCAGTCCAGCGCAGTAGTTGGCGTGGGCTGGGTCTATTTATTAGCTGGACTAAAAATGTATAATGCCATCATACCATTGACATCGAACTCTAGTTTTGAGGTATTTGTTTACCACCATTTTTGTTCCTTAGTTTATGACAGCTACGAGTACCCTACTTATCATAAAACACTCCGAGTTGGAGTTTGCTAGAATGAGCCCCTTGCACTGAAGAACGAATGCAAGACATAGCAGGACATGATACTACAATGCACGATATGTACCACTTTATGATTGGTGACGACTCGACCCGTGCTAACTCATAAGTCGGTCGTCAATGCAAACAAGTGTCTAGTTTACTTTTGAAAACATGTACGAGGACAGAGGCCTATCATGAATGTCACATTGTTCTGTTCTGTTCTGTACTGTAGTCTGATGTGCCAGTGGGTGGGCCCTGCGCAAGGGTCAGCATTTGATGACCAATGCGATCACCAATCGGTTGGGATGTCAGAGCGGAGTTTGAAACCATCTTATCTATATCCATCAATGTCCGTTCGCAAAGCACCTTTTGGGACCTGGACCTCTCCAATCACTGCTGATGCCTTAATTCAGGGCGTAAGTACTTTTGAGGGCAACTTCTAGTCAAGTGTCGCTGACTTGCGATGGTCCTTTTTAGAATATCCCACTGCTAGATGTGCTGGTGGATCCCGTGACGCGCATAATATACCATATCGAAAGGCGATCGTCTGAAGGCGGGAGAGCGGTCATCGTTGATACTATCGCCAATAAGGAGGTTTTTGGTGCAAACTGGAATTCTACCAGCAAGGTACACGAATATGGCGGAGGTTCTGCGATTGTTTATGATGGAGAAATATTCTTTTCTCATTCGCCCGATGGGAGAGTGTACAGCGTGATCGTCGGATCAGAGCCAACAGCCATAACACCGGGTGAGCATTTTTTCAGTCTCGCCATGCCATCCGCCCGTAGCTGAATTTCTTGATACAGCCGACAAACCGTTCAGATATGCTGACTTTGATGTTCATCCTATTCACCGACATCTGCTTGCCGCGGTGCTCGAGGATCATACACATGACGACCCAGCTGCAGTGGTCAACACGCTCGTTGTTATAGACATAAGGACCCGATCACTCACGACTATCGCCTCGGGAGCCGACTTTTACGCAGCCCCGCGATTTTCCCCGGATGGTGCCTTTATCGCGTACCAACAATGGAATCACCCCGACATGCCCTGGCAGAAATCTGAGATCCACGTATTCGGAGTTTCTGTCGAGGGTGATAACATCGTTCTGGCTGACAAGAAGCGCCTCGCCTGGGACGACCGCGAGGTCAGCGTGGGTCACCCTGGGTGGATCGACGCCAAAACTCTACTTTTCCTGTGCGATGAATCCGGATTTCTAAATCCTTGGGTGTACTCTGTCTCCTCAAAAGAGGCAAATCCTCTCCTCACCTCGGCCCTAGCTCAGGACTTTGCTCTTCCAGCCTTTCAGCTTGCCTGGTCTCCATATGCCATACTTGGTGCGGAGAAGGATACCATAGTTTTCTCCGCTCTTAAAGACGGGAGAAGTGTACTCTACCTCTTCAAAATATCCACAAAGTCGTTGGTCCTCATAGACAGCCCATTCGTCTCTATTACCGCGATTCATGCCGTGGATGTCAATACGATCGCCTTCCAAGCCAAAACAACGCGGTCGCCGTCAGCCGTCATCAGGCTCAGGTTTTCCGATATTTCTACCCCAAACCCGGGCTTCACCTATGAAACCCTGAAATCTTCCATGGCATCTCTCCCATTCCCAGACGGCATTATATCCCAACCTGAACCGGTTACTCTAGGAACGCAAAACGAGCCTGTGCATGCTATACTGTACCCGCCAACGAACCCCGAGTACGACGGCAGCTCGGACCCCTCTGAGAAGCCTCCGTGCATCGTCAGTGCTCACGGCGGCCCAACAGCCATGGCAGGCCATGGCCTCGACTGGACAAGGCAGTACTTCACCAGTCGCGGTTGGGTTTGGTAATTCGTTTTAGAAAACACACCCGAATTCCGTTTTTCATCTCATCCCTGCAGGTTGGAAGTGGATTACAGTGGCTCTGCAGGATACGGTCGGAAGTATATGTACGTTTTTTGTTGTCACTTCTCGTTGATTTTTTTTCTGCTACACACATGCGCGCGCTCATCGACTTTACCAGTGACCGCCTCAATGGCGCCTGGGGCGTCGCAGATATCGCAGATTGCGCAAACGCAGCGACCGCACTCGCGTCGAATGGTCGAGTAGACGGTACCCGCACGGCCATTCGCGGCGGTTCCGCGGGAGGATTCACCGCCCTCGCCGCGCTATCCAATCCCGAAGCTCAGCGGGCGTTCGCAGCCGGCACGTCCTTATATGGCATCTCCGATCTCACACGCCTAGCCAAAGCAGGAACGCATAAGTTTGAGGCGCGATATATGGACAAGCTCATAGGTGGTACCGCCGACGAGATTCCAGAGGTATACGCAGAGCGTAGTCCTGTTAATAACGCGCAGAATATTCGCAGCGCATTGTTGGTGAGTTTTGAAGGGCTCTCGACATTCTTCAAGTTTGTTGGGGTGTCAGTTTGCTAACGTGTGTGGGTATTATTTTTAATAAAGCTCCTGCAAGGCACAGAGGATAGGGTTGTACCCCCAGAGCAAGCAGAGGCGATCGAGACGACTTTGCGTGCGCAAGGTCGCCATATCGAGAAGGTCTTATTCGATGGCGAAGGCCATGGATTCGTCAAGGCCGAGTCGATCAAGGTCGCACTTGAAACGGAGCGTGCATTTTACGAAAACGTCTTTGGTATAGGGAAATAGTAGTAGGTTCAGGTTGATGAAAGGAGAAATCAAACGTTGGGTACCAAATTGTAAAACAATTGAAAAATGCGTAATTGCATCAAGTTCGCCCGCGGGTTGCGCAACGTGAGTGATCGCCGATCACTCACGTGCTCATGAGACTCGTGCCCCAAAAAAACACAACGCAGGGCAAAGAAAAAAAAGAACCCTATACCCTGGTTGTTAAGAAAGATATTGTGTACTATCGATATACGAAAGATCGTGTGGAATACAAAACAGCAGTTAACGGCCGAGACGAGTCGAGGAAAAGAAAAAAAAAACAGTCCGTGTGTCAATTACTGTACCAGTCACCAATCGTCTCGTCTCTCAAATCCCCCAAGTTTCCAATAAAAAAAAGAAGCCTTCGGCGGTATTTACAACCACAAAACCAGCCTGTTACTCGCCAGCGAACATCCGGATGATCATGTACAGCGTTGATCCAACAAAGCGAACAACTAAAACAGAAAATGAGGGGTCAAAGAGAGAGGTGTGGAAAAGGGTGACGTACATGCTAGGGCGGCGACAGAGTACAGGATGAAGATGAGGTATCCGTTGACGGTGTGGCTCGCGCCGGATGTCTTGGCACTCCCGTTTGTCGTGCTGCCAAGTGCGTAACATGTAAGCGCACACAAATAATTAGGAGGTCCGTTTACGCTTACAGAATGACGGCAACCAACAACGCCTAATAAAAAAATCATCAGCACCGCCCACGGATGTTATTTTTAAAAGACGAATCTACTCACGTTTGAAAGCACCCAAGCCAACAACACACTGCACGCAAAAAAAGAAAAAACATCAGCCAAAACCCGGAAAAATAAAAGTGGCCGGTGCCCACTTTGTCCGGAAATTGCGGTAAAAATCTTCTTGTGCAGTCACGACGTCCACCTTCTTATCTTCTTTAGGCGGCTTGGTCGTCAGCACATGTATCGCGTCCTCGTAGGCCGCATTAATATCCTTTTCCGCCGTTGGCACCGCCACTTCCACCACATTCTCTCCCTTATTCGCCTTGACGACGCCCAGGTCCGTGCTGACTTTGTTGTCACCTTTCGTGCCCCAAGAAACATCACTGTAAAAAAAAAATTAGATGAGATAAGAGTTGACCTTTTCGATAAGCCCATCAAACTCACTGGACATTTGCAAACTAGTTGGGGCGCTCAGTGATGACTATATTTTGGGAAGTAGTTGTATGGACTCACAGCGTAAACATTCAAGATATTGATGTACGAAGGCGCAATGAGTGTGTATTGCACGAATGACGTGACCATGTGCCAGGGATCGAGCTGAAGAGATTTAACCATTGTTAATGTACAATAGCCAAGATTCTTCGAACGGATGTCACGCACGTGGATGACAGAGGCGACGACGTATAAGCCGACCGTCGCCGAGAGAGATATGACGATATCACGGAATATCGCATTCGAGTACAGGTCACCAACTTTTATGCCACGATGCTCCTCAGCAGCCACTTGCTGCACGCCCTTGATTGCCAAGAAAATCGCGGCAAACTGTACTCGAATTCACAGTGAGCCCGACTTGGTCGCGTTTTGTTAGTTGTGAAAAGACGCACCGTCATGTACATGACAAAAATGGCATAGCCCACAAAGGCAAGCGTGTAGCCCACGTTGGAACCTTGTGGTCGATTGCCGAGCGCAAGAATGAAACAAGTGAGTAAGAGAGCGACGTAGGAGTACTTGCAGACCGTGTTCAACAAGTCGATGACTTTCCCGCCGAGAATCGTCGGATCCTCGAGCGCATTTGTCAATACAAAAAATGAGATGAAAAAGTTTCCCTAAAAAACCAGATTGGATGAGCTATTCACGCTAGTACCAAGGTCCCTGAAAAAATCTCACAAGGGCAAACCAGGAGAAGATAAGATTAAACGTCTGGTAGACGAGTTCGACGTGAATCCAGAACTTGCGCATAAAGCTGTGCGAAGACCGGTATATATAGTGGAACTTGACGGTACCGTGTATGGCGGCGAAGAACGAGCCGTTGAGCCATCTGCGACGTTGCGAGACCAACTCGGGAACCTGATGGTTGGAACCGTCAAATCTGGAAAGTATTCGCCGAAAGTGGGATGACAGCTGCGCACCTGATCCGGCGTATCCGTTACGCCGTACGCAGACTTGACGTAGTGAAGAACCCACGATCCCCCGCGTTTCGATACAAGCTCCCAGCACAGGATCTAAAGGGGTTGGATAAGAAGCGAGAGCATAGGTTGCATCGCAATCCGACGTACGCGGTCCTCAGCCAAATACATATTTGCTGTGAAGATATCTGCACCGGCTCCGTGCTACGGGCGCTTAGCGTGAGGCGTAAATGGAGAAAAGGTTAAACGTACCATCGTTTCACCGAGGAAATACTTTTGCAGTGGGCCCTCGCCATTGGCGTCGTTCTGAAGTGCAATATACCGGTATGCACTGAACGCTCCGGGGAGTACGGTGATATAACCAAACACTGATTCTCTGCGTGAAAAAAGTTATACGTGGGCGTGGTAAAAAAAAAAGAGGCCAGACGTACAAAGGTTTGTCAAGAATGTTGGACATCTTGTACTCAAAGTTCTGAGCGGCCACTACGACGCGAATGCCAACGTCAAAAAGGGTGAGTTGAAACTGAAGGTGACTGACCGAGAGGGTTGAAGAGTTTCTCTCCGTATCTGCCTTTGAGGGCAACGATTTCGCCGCATGCACCCCCAACATTGGAGTTGATGTCAAATGCTTTCCAAAGATGGTAAATCGAAGTGGGACCGGGCTGGGTACCAACGTCAAGAAGGACGCAGACGTTGGGTTGGAGAATGGGACCGAAGGCGTTGAAGAACCAGCGATGGGAGTTGATCTTCTTCTGATTCTTCTCTTTGAGGCAAAACATGACCTGTACCGGAACGATACCCTTCTCAGGGCCCTCTATCTTATTGGATGGTGTAACGGAGACTAGAAAAAATGATATGAAGGCGACTGCGGAAAACGATATGATAGACGTACTCTGAGTGGTATATTCGTATATATGGGCAACCACCGGCTTCCCATTGACGACGTTGGTCGCGATCCCCTCTTGGTACGCGCCCATAGCGGCGATGACGCTGAGGGTTCGCGAGTTGACCTTCTGGCGACCATCGCTAACGATGCAGACGACGACTTTCTTCCAACCGTCTTTACCCCAAGTCTTGCTGCGATCACGCTTGCATAGATACGCAATATTCTTCATGACGCCATGCATCGTCCTCGTAAATAGGCTATCATCCTCGTTATACATGGTCATGACGATGAATAGCTCCGTCCCACGAGGTGGTTCATAGAGCCTTGGACGGAGCGAGAAGCCATTGTCCTTGTAGTCGTTCGGGTCTCCGGTGGCCGCGGAATAGCGCATATGAGTAAATTCACGCTCGTCCTTGTGTAGGCAGAGGTTGAGCAATTTCGTCGGAACCTGCGCATCGAGCACAAAGTTACCCCCAACGAGTCTTTGGCACGAGAGCGTTAAGCCGAGTAGGTCAGCTGAATATAGATATAAAGACGTACTCGACACGTTTCAGAGTCTTGTGTCGGCGGTTAATGCGCTGCGGAATGCGACCGTAGCGGATGTTGTTGCCCATGTCCTCATCTGGAGCCGGACGGTACTGGCCTGGCATAAGGAGGGACTCTTGGGAACGCGAGGCCGGGGGACGCAAAAGGGGCAGGTCACCTGCGTCGCCGAGGCCGTTATCCGCATCATCAAATGGATGGTATAAGGTAACAGAGGATTGGTTGGTCGATGAAGGTGTGTTGAGATCTGTGGTGCTGAAGGATGGACCCGGAGGGTAGGTTAATGGTGGCTGTAACTGGTGCGGAGTCGGTGGAGGTGGGTGAAGGGGATAAGAGGACGGATGGTGATTTGGTGAGGGAGATTGTCTTTGATACGGCGCTGCGTATGGGTCGTGGCCAGCGAGTGGGTAACCCGATTGGTACTCCTGGCCCTGCTGCGGCCGTTGGGGCTGGTCGTGTGGAGATGAGAAGGGATCGGAGCGGAAATCCAGTGTGGTCGGAGGATATGGAGAGTATCCGTCGTTGTAATGCCCTTGCTGGCCTTCGTTGGCCTATTGAGGATAAGTGGACAGTTACGGTAGAAAAAGACAAAGAAGATACCTCTGGATAACGAGACATGATAATAGGAAAGGAAAGATTGGTGTGACTGCGGTCAGTTGAAGAGAGGAAGAGAGATAAACAGACTCTGCCCTGCCAGTGCCTACTATGGCTATACTCGGCTCGCTTGTGTCCAAGACTCAAAAAAGAAAAAGTTAAGCATAGCAACCGTTACCAACATTGTCAACATTCTCGTCCCAACATTCGTCCTCAATTCACCACACATATAAAACACATCTTTCATTCCCTCTCAATATCCCAACCGAGTCTGCCCACACAGGCCTCCTTAGTAGAGTGTGGTGGGACACCGCCAACCGCAGTTCCCGCGGTCCTGCACAGCCCGGCAGCGGCCACATGACCAGTTACCTGATTGAGAAATTACAAATTTATAATCACCGTCTCAGGGCCGAGGGGTACATCGAGACCCGGGCCCGAGTGGTCCGCCGCCTCCCGTTACCCACTTCTGCCGCCATAAGCGTAAGGGTGGCCTTCTTACTGTCTTAATAACCTGAGCAACTGTCCAAGCTGGTCATAATTGGCTTTGAGAGGAGGAAGATCCGAGTCAGAACCAAAGACCTGTGGTTTGGGATGTTCAGAGCAGCAATCGTACGGCTGAGGACACTGCGCGCTTCAGGATCACCATTGATGAGAGCAGGAAGGAAAAAAAAAAAAGGCAGATGGTGATGAGTAAATGAACAATTTTGGATGAGGATGATGATAGCGAAATTGCCTCGAAACCCGGCAGCGTGTGTAGAAACCTAGAAAGTGTAGACTGGGACTGCGAAAGAAAGCGATACTACTACAGTACAGGGTACTAGTGGGAGCTGATGAGAACACCTGTATACTATTCCTTTCCGTGGCCAATCAAATAGCTTCTCGAGCTCTATAATAATGGCAAGCGCACCATTACAAGAGCCATGACAGGCACACACCCAGGGAATTTATGAGGAGGGGTCCCACACATTTACTCAATGTGCGCCGGGCAATATTGTTTCTGGTAAGTGGACCTTTATAGGGACCCTACAGCCGCTCAAGCACTTGTAACTTACAATAAAGATACACACAGCCATACATGGTTCATCATCGACAGTGAAATAGGAGAGGCAATGGAGGACACACTGGCAGATTTTGAAACCGAAAAAAAATCGAATTGACTCCGAGTCTATTAATTGGTGTTGTGTAGAAATACTGTAGCCCAATTCGATCCATGCACAAACTTTGTCAGGTCTAGCAAAGTCTCGTGCTTACCCACAATCCAGACGGTGTTAGATCTATGGAAATACGGTCGGTGAACCTGGGGGACCCATAAAACAAGTTCTCCCCCTTCCCCACACATCCAACCATCATCGCTTATTAGGAACTCGTTCATAAATCGATCGTTCCCGATATCTTCTGTTCTGGGCTTCTCCAAACAAACCGCGTGATCTTGCGAGGCCGAGGTACGCTGCCCGGATGAAGCGGAGTCGATCCCTGCTAGGAGGGCCCCTGTCCGGGCGTCCCACATACGAATCGTGGAATCCCCGGAGCCTGAGGCAATATACTGCCCATCTGGTGAAAATATAACAGAAGAGACATGATTAATGTGTCCAGTAAGTGGACCCAGTACAAGCTCTCCTGTTGTGGCATCCCAGACGCAAATCGTGCGATCTGCCGAGGCTGATGCTATGCGCCGCCCATCCGATGAGAATGCAACAGACTTGATCAAACTGGTGTGCCCAGTAAACGGCCCCACTATGATCCCTCCTTCTGCTGCATCCCACACACGAATCGTGAAATCGCGAGAGCCCGAGGCAATGCGCTGACCTTCCGGCGAAAAAGCAATGGAATACACTGGACTGGTGTGGGTAAACGGGCCTGCTATGACCTCTCCTGTTGTGGCATTCCATACTCGAATCGTGCCATCCATTGAGGCCGAAGCAATGCGCCGTCCTTCCGGCGAGAACGCAACACACACCACTGAACCGGTGTGTCCAGTAAACGGGCCTGCTGTGACCTCTCCTGATGTGGCATCCCAGACGAGAATTGTGCAGTCCGCCGATGCCGAAGCGATACACCTCCCATCTGGGGAGAATTCGACGGAATTGACTTCATCGCTGTGTCCAGTAAATGGGCCCGATACAACTGCTCCCGTCGTGGCATCCCACGTGCGAACCGTGCGATCTCCCGATGCGGAGGCAAGGAGCTGTCCATCTGGTGAAAATGCGACAGAGTTGACTTGATTGGCATGTCCAGTCAGTGGCCCTACTACGACCTCTCCTGTTGTGGCATCCCAGATGCAAATAAGACAATCATATGAGGCAGAAGCGATGCGCCGGCCGTCTGGTGAAAATGCGACATGCATGATCCAAGAAGTGTGTCCAGTAAACTGGCCCGACACCCCTCCTGCGGCGGCATTCCAAGTGCGTATTGTGTGGTCGTACGAGGCGGACGCAATGCGCTGCCCGTCTGGTGAGAACGCAACAGAATAAACGGAAGAGGTATGATCGGTGAAAGGGCCTGCTACAATGTCTCCTGTTTTCGCATCCCACATGCGAATCGTGCCATCGACCGAGGCCGAGGCTATGCGCAACCCGTCTGGCGAGAATGCAACAGAACAGACCTTCTCAGTGTGTCCGATGAAGGTACCGGCTGCAACTTCTCCAGTTGCAGCATTCCACACGCGAATTGTGCAATCGTCCGAGGCTGAGGCTATGCGCTGCCCATCGGACGAGAATGAAACAGATCTGACCAAATTCGTGTGTCCAGTGAACGGGCCAGCTACGACCTGTCCTGTTGCAACTGCCCACACACGAATCGTGCGATCTGCAGAGGCTGAAGCAATGCGCTCACTGTCTGCTGAGAACGCAATAGAATAGACCACATCGGCGTGTCCGGTGAGCGAGGCCACTGTCTCTCCTGTTGAGGCATCCCATATCAGAATCGTGCAATCTCCCGAGGCGGAGGCAATGAGCTCCCCGTTTGGCGAAAATTGAACTGAATTGACCCAATCTGTGTGTCCCATGAACGGCTCCATTAAAAGTTCTCCTGTTGCGGCATCCCATACCCGAATGGTCCAATCGTCCGAAGCTGAAGCAATCCGGTTCCCGTCCGGCGAGAATGCAACACAGTTGACATCAGAAGCATGTCCAGTAAACGGACCCGCTACCATCTCTCCTGTTGTAGCATCCCACACCCTAATTGTGCAATCGGCAGAAGCCGAAGCGATGCGCAGCCCATCTGGCGCGAATGCAACGGAGTTGATGGAACCCTCATATGCCTGGATCGCCATTTCTAACGCTGGCCAACGAGATAACTGCCCACGTCCAAAGGACAATGTGTGAGGAAATAGGTGAACGTATTGCTCGTGGATAAGGGAAGAGGTCGGTGCGAAGGGAAGGGCCGTGATATAGATGTGGGGAGCGCTTCTTGCCATGGGCATGCCAAAATACCGGACAAAAGAGGAGGCATCATTCACCAACGCAAGTAAATTCTCCACCTCCGTTGGAGAGGGCTGGTGACAGTTTATGCAGCAGTCACTACATGCCAAATTAAATTGTACGATGTGCCTACCTTCCGCTGGTCAGATCGTAACCACGTTCTCAGAGATGATAATGCTGGTGAAGCAAGGCCCACAACGTTCTTGATGCTGAGCACCTCCAGCCAAAATAGAAACTTGGCTTCGAACAGGGATCGAAGTTTCGTGAAGAGAGCGTGGTCGAAGGCAAGATGTTCCAAATGACCGTCCCAGAAAACGCACGAATACGATAGCGCAGGCGGAATGTATTTGGCAATTCGGGATTCAAGGTCATGGACATCGTTGTTCGCAAGATATGAGGATTCCAGTTTACAAATGTTGAATTCCAACTTGTCCAACATTATCCCAAGGCACGAATGAGCCAACTCATGGTGAGCTTCTTTAAGGTCCACGTAGAACACGTCACTCTTCTTGTCGATTAGAAAATCCCGGAATGAGGTGTGAAGAGGAACAATGGGACGAGTTTGAGCGGATGAAGTCACATTACTCAGCAGGGAGCCGAGGTGACGAAGCATTTCAATAACCGGATCAGAATCCTCGGGGTCGTCAATGGGGGCATACCGTCGCAGTGTGATCAAGGAATCGATGGAAAGGGGCTCGATTGCAGCAATAAGCTGTCCCATCACGGACCGAAATAGGATTTGTGCTTGATACGGTTTGAAGTAACCCTCGAGGACTTCTTGGTAAAGCTTGTCCAGCGGATCCTGTACGTTATGATCCCGACTGTGTCCCAACAAGCGCTGTACACACTTCCTCTTGCTAAACCCAAAGCTAGCAGGAGGGCTGTTGATGAATCCGCATGCAACAGCCGCCCACTGAAACAAGCCCTCTGCCGCTTTTGCTAGCTTGACACCATAGTCCTTGAATACGCCTGGAGGGAGTTCCGTCTGAATATACACGCCAATATCGTGCTCCGTCTTGGCAGCCAGTTTCACATCATCCATGTAGAGCGTATCGACAGATGGCGCTTCGGCGAACGCAGGTTCGATGCCATCCTCAGACCTCGAGGTGACGAGGATGCGAAACTCGGATGGGAGATCGATGAGATGTTCTGCAAGAAAAGTGTGTAATCCTTTTTTCCCCGTTGCGTCACCACTTTCATCCAAAGCATCGATCACGATGAGAATTGGTCCGGGAAGTGGCAGATTCTTCAGCGGCTCGACGAGGAGGCGTTCGAACAGTGTATGATAGTCCCGAGTACCACGAAGAGAAGAATTGTCCTTGATGGCCCTTCCGAGAGCGAGCTTGAATGCAGGATGACGATCAGAGAGATCCCGAGCAAGTGTCGTGAATAGCTGGTAAGCCTCGTCTTTCGATTGCTCTTTACGCAGAAACGCAAAGTAAGAGCCGAGACACTTCTTGTCAAGGCGACGTGCAACCTCGTGCGCAATCGACGATTTTCCTGTGCCTGCCTGCCCGAGAAGAACAAGGCCACGTTTGGAGTTTGGATCCTCAACCCACTTCATAATATGATCCAAAAAGTCTTTGCGTGTGCCCGGAAGACAACGCTTCTCTGAGCCGAACCGCCAACCTCCCTTATATGGCATTTCTCTGATCTTTGCGTCCAATTCTGTGAGTGACCATTTGTCAGATCCACAATCGGACGATTTCATAACTGTCAAGGTTACGCACCAACTTCTAGCACAGTGACTTCGGTGGTGACAGCAGCACGGGCGAGGAAACTGTCACGAAGTCGGACAAGGTTCGTGCGGTACTCTTCGATTTTTCCATCAACTGGTCCGAAAATATTCTTCAAAGCCCGCTTTCCTACAAAGCATGTGTTTATAACGGCCAATGAGGGCGGTCAAGAGAACGTACCAAGTTGCACGTCTTCTGCATATGATCTGATAAAGTTAGCACATTCGGTGACACACTCGAGCATCTCCCGGAGGATTGTCGCCTGCCTAGACTCTGGCTTAATGTTCCTTAGAGTGTCGGCCTCTTCCGCAAATTCGAATGCATCACATATCGCTTCAAGCAGTGTTTGGATGTTGTCGTCACGCTGAACCTGCTGTAGCAAAGTCTGGCGGGATGAATGAGACGAAGGTGAATATTCCATATAACAGATAGCGAAAGGAGACAAACCTCGGGGATCTTCGAGAGCAGACTCCATGCTAGACTCGCGTACGGATTCATCTGAAATATGGAGGTTAGCTCGGGGTGGATGGACACCAACAGATACTAGTCATACTGCTGCGATCGGGCTGATGGTGTCCACCACCCACTTGACAACATTAACAGCACCTTTCCATGTGTTTATTGTATTGATATTATCCTCAGCGCGACGGAGAGCGGTACGTGATGTCTCGATCTGGCTGTCCGGCGCTGAACGCACAGGATCACCGCTTTCAATAGGAAGGTCATCTCTCCAGGATAAAGGCGACATAGTGATAGTAACTGACTGCATGGTTTCATCCGGGGTGTCAACTACGGCATTCGAAGAGGAACCAGCGTTTGCTGATACGGTAATCATCAAAAAGAGTGTGGTCGGCTCCGTTGAGTGTCCATCACGGCCGTTACTCCTGTTGAAAACGACACCAAGTTCTGCAGGTACCATGCTCAGCCGAATGCACAAGTAAGAATCACATGCATGGACAAACCACGCCGAGGTTCGCAGACTATCTCCTCCCTTCCAACAAGGATGTCTTTCCGCGTGCTCATTTTCACATAAAGCGATACGGTAATGCGAGAGAGTGATCGGACGGCCCTGCAAGACTTAGTTGCAATTATGAATCGAGAAAAGATATTTCTCACAATGTGTCGACACCCTCGTTCCATTCAACGCGTTGTGCCACGCCCCGCACAGATCGTGTCTGCCATGTTTTCTCTCCGTCGGTTATAGTAGCGTAAAAACGTCGTTTTTTGCCGAGCAGAGTTTTGAGATATGGGAGGTTGTGCGCTCTCAGAACTGGTAATAGACGGAGACTTAGTATTTGGCAGAGAGGGAAAGTAAAGATACGAACCTGTTACCTGGAGTGGGTGCAAGTTCGGTTGCATTTCGACGACCCGATGTGGCTGTTATAATGAATTTCAGAGGATGTTATGTGTGTGAGAGAGCTTTGCATACGATGATATAGTAGTCGTCTGTGGTTCTACAGATCTTGTTTTAAGGAAATGTAGGGAAGGAAGGAAAGAGATCGATGAACGACACCACGGGGAAAACCACGTGTCCGAACTTCCTTATTCGGGAAGATGAATCACGTGATTCAGGTCAATCCAACCGGACCGCTGACCTGCCTGCTGACAATTGAAATTGAGAATGAAAAACATGTACATTTGAGAAGGGGGGTAGGAGGAGTAAAACACGATGTGCCAGTGAGGGAGGAGATGGAGGATGGCTGGCCAGGGTGTGGGCTAGCGTTGAGGATGGCCTGGATGGCGGGATGAGTCGGAGGAGAGAAGTGTAACTTGGATTTACCAGTGGGAGCGTTCAACGATGACAGATTGAACTAGGAGGATGCCCGATTCTAGGGCTGCGAGTCCAGTGTCGAACTCGGTGTCGATGGTCGTTCTAAGCTGCCTCTCTGAGTGGCGTAGCTCCCTTTTTTCGGACGGTATAAATACAGAGAGGTTACAGTGGCTCATATGGGAGCCGAATTACCCCTTTGGTTATTGGTGAAAGAGCCAGAGCAGAAGATGAAGATTTCGATGCAGGAGGATGTGTCGGTTTTGAGCGACGTTGCTTTGATGAGTTTGCTTGTCCGGCCCGGGATCCCCGCACGTGTGGGCGCCAAGAGCTCATCCCAGACTCAAAGCTCTGGATATTCCTCTGCATTTGCTCTAATCATTCAAAGATACACACTGTGTTATACATGGTTCATCATCATCCAGTAACCGTGTGGTAGGAGAGGCATAGACCAGTCAATGACACGGATTTTGAAACCGAACAAAAAAAATATCCAATTGACCCTATTTATCGGTTGTGTAGATATACTGTAGCCCAATTCGATCCATGCACAAAATTTGTCAGGTCTAGAGAAGTCTCGTGCTTACCCGCAATCCAGACAGTGTTAGATCTATGGAAATACGGTCGGTGAACCTGGGGGACCCATAAAACAAGTTCTCCCCCTTCCCCACACATCCAACCATCATCGCTTATTAGGAACTCGTTCATAAATCGATCGTTCCCGATATCTTCTGTTCTGGGCTTCTCCAAACAAACCGCGTGATCTTGCGAGGCCGAGGTACGCTGCCCGGATGAAGCGGAGTTGGCCCCTGCTACGACGGCGCCTGTCCGGGCATCCCACATGCGAATCGTGGAATCCCCGGAGCCTGAGGCAATATGCTGCCCATCTGGTGAAAATATAACAGAAGAGACGTGACTGATGTGTCCAGTAAGTGGACCCAGTACAATCTCTCCTGTCGCGGCATCCCAGATGCAAATCGTGCGATCCCACGAGGCCGATGCTATGCGCCGTCCATCCGGTGAGAATGCAACGGAATTGATCCAATTGGCGTGCCCAGTAAACGGCCCCGCTATGATATCTCCCTTTGTTGCATCCCACACACAAATCGTCCAATCCAAAGAGCCGGAGGCGATGCGCTGACCATCCGGCGAAAAAGCAATGGAATACAGTGAACTGGTGTGGGTAAACGGGCCTGCTATGACCTCTCCGGTTATAGCGTCCCACACTCGAATCGTGCCATCCGTTGAGGCCGAAGCAATACGCTGCCCTTCAGGCGAGAAGGCAGCATACTGCACTGGACCAGAGTGTCCAGTAAACGGGCCTGCTGTGACCTCTCCTGATGTGGCATCCCAGACGAGAATTGTGTAGTCCGCCGATGCAGAAGCGATACACTTCCCATCTGGGGAGAATTCGACGGAATTGACCTCATCAGTGTGTCCAGTAAATGGGCCCGATACAGCCGCTCCCGTCGTGGCATCCCACGTGCGAACCGTGCGATCTCCCGATGCGGAGGCAAGGAGCTGTCCATCTGGTGAAAATGCGACGGAGTTGACTTGATTGGCATGTCCAGTAAGTGGCCCTACTACGACCTCTCCTGTTGTGGCATCCCAGATGCAAATAAGACAATCATATGAGGCAGAAGCGATGCGCCGGCCGTCTGGTGAAAATGCGACACGCATGATCCAAGAAGTGTGTCCAGTAAACTGGTCCGACACCCCTCCTGCAGCGACATTCCAAATGCGTATTGTCTGATCGTACGAGGCCGACGCAATGAAGTGCCCGTCTGGTGAGAACGCAACAGAATAAACGGAAGCGGTATGACCGGTAAAAGGGCCTGCTACAATGTCTCCTGTTTTCGCATCCCACACGCGAATCGTGGAATCGACCGAGGAGAAGGCAATGGACATCCCGTTTGGCGAGAATGCAACAGAACAGAGCTTATCGTTGTGGCCAAAGACTTCAACTTCTCCTGTTGCGGCGTTCCACACGCGAATTGTGCGATCGTCCGAGGCTGAGGCTATGCGCTGCCCATCGGGTGAGAATGATATACATCTGATCAGATCCGTGTGTCCAGGGAACGGGCCAGCTATGACCCGTCCTGTTGCAACGTCCCACACACGAATCGTGCGATCTGCGGCGGCTGAAGCAATGCGCTCACTGTCTGCTGAGAACGCAATAGAATAGACCCCGTCGGCGTGCCCGGTGAGCGAGCCCACTGTCTCTCCCGTTGAGGCATCCCACACCAGAATCCGACAATCTCCAGAGGCGGAGGCAATGAGCCGCCCGTTTGGCGAAAATTGAACTGAATTGACCCAATCTGTGTGTCCCATGAACGGCTCCATTAAAAGTTCTCCTGTTGCGGCATCCCATACCCGAATGGTCCAATCGTCCGAAGCTGAAGCAATCCGGTTCCCGTCCGGCGAGAATGCAACACAGTTGACATAAGAAGCATGTCCAGTAAACGGACTCGCTACCATCTCTCCTGTTGTAGCATCCCACACCCTAATTGTGCAATCGACAGAAGACGAAGCGATGCGCAGCCCATCTGGCGCGAATGCAACGGAGTTGATGGAACCTTCATGTGCCTGGATCGCCA